>WNWK01012646.1:0-58694 GCA_009830355.1 Cherax destructor | reverse complement strand
CTACTACCATCACTAGAACAACTACAACCAGCACTGCTACCATCACTAGAACAACCACCACCAGCACTGCTACCATCACTTGAACAACCACCAACAGCACTGCTACCATCACTAGAGCAACCACAACCAGCACTGTTACCATCACTAGAACAACCACAACCAGCACTGCTACCATCACTAGAACAAAAACAACCAGCACTGCTAACATCACTAGAACAACCACAACCAGCACTGCTACCATCACTAGAACAACCACCACCAGCACTGCTACCATCACTAGAACAACCACACCCAGCACTGCTACCATCACTAGAACAACCACAACCAGCACTACTACCATCACTAGAGCAACCACAACCAGCACTGCTACCATCACTAGAACAACCACCACCAGCACTGCTACCATCACTTGAACAACCACCACCAGCATTGCTACCATCACTAGAGCAACCACAACCAGCACTGCTACCATCACTAGAACAACCACCACCAGCACTGCTACCATCACTAGAACAACCACAACCAGCACTACTACCATCACTAGAACAACCACCACCAGCACTGCTACCATCACTAGAACAACCACCACCAGCACTGCTACTGTGGAAATTATGTACTGACTGCCTTCTTATGGGATGCTCACCCTAGCAAGAACTGTTGACACAGACATAGAGATTAGTCGTCTCAGTCTCATAAGAGGCTTTTAGGACATATTTCCATATGTAAATTGACCCTGCAGGAAATTCCTAACTACTTGCACGAAGGACTGACTTACTTGGAGGTGGAGAATATGCTACTAGAAATCCCCTGATTCTACCCAAGTAAACCTAGATACCTCTGGTCCCTCTCTTCAAGACACCACGTGCAGTGAAGGAATTATTCCTGCAAGTATTCAGATGACATTAGTATCCCCAGCCTGCACCTTAAGGATCCCTGAATTCAATGGGTATTCCCTAAGCAATATTTATGCTGTAAGACACTAGCATCTGGACTAATACTTAAGAGGAGTTACACTGTGATCAACTCACTCTATGGTGCGTGTTCGCCCGCTATTAACCCACAGTTTAAATAACCCACGTTCCTCAGAATATCGCTGGCCAACTATACTAAGAGAAAGGAAAGGTATTATTGTCTTACTGCGGGGGGTCTGGATAGAGACGAATATCCTCAGTACTTCGGGAAGCCTCTATGATTCTTTGTTCCACAGGTCGAGTACAGACACGTGAGGCACTGAGCTGTAGTTCGCAGTACCTTGTTATCACCACGATGTCTAATCCACCAAGAACGTGCTGCCATCTGTTCGACTTCCTCCTGCCTCCGTTCAAGCATGGGGTTGTTAGTTCACCTTAATAATAATAATGTAATAATGTCTTTATTTCTACAAGTACATGTACAAGGTATACAGGCCTAGCTGACATCAATGACATACTACTATATAGAAAGCCCCTTGTTATGCTGAGCATTTCGGGCAAATTACGTCAGTTTTGTGTCAGGATGCAACTCACAACAGTCGACTAACACCCAGGTACCCATTTTACTGATGGGGAACATAGACAACTGGTGTAAGGAAACACGCCCAATGTTTCTACCCTCGCTGGGAATCGAACCCGAATCCCTCGCCGTGTGAAGCGAGAGTTTTAGCCACCAGGCTACGGGGCACCGTAATCTAATCTAACCTAATATTCGCCTATATTAAGGTCTAAGCCTACCTATATTAAGGTCTAAGGCTACATTATTAATTCTAATATTAGTTACTAACAGTATAAACCTACCTAAACCTCCTTAAACTCACTGTCACTACCATTCTGTGTTTGCTTGGGTGGATGTTAATGGCTCCTAAAGTTTATTTACAGTGAATCCATCCTTGGAATTTCTTTGGGACCAAATAAATTTCCACGACTTCCATTACTAGAACAATCACAACCAGTACTGCTACTGTCACTAGAACAACCAGAACCAGCACTACTACCATTACTAGAACAACTACAACCAGCACTACTACCATTACTTCTACCCCTTACATAACCCCGGGGTGATTAATTTTCAAATGAACATTCAGCTGTAGTCCTGATAGTCCAGACGATTAGGATTACAGCTGGACAGTGATAAGAACAATGATAATCCAGACTATTCCTAGATCAGGATTGAGTTGTTCAAAGAATCTTGTTGAATCCGATGCTTGCAATGCTCTTGCCCGGGTCTTGTTTGTTGTTTTTGCACTTAGTTTTAGCCGGCAGTTTACTGCACATACCTTCAAATAATTCGACTTGTTTTAGTGTATCAAATCCATTCAGTATCTTAAAGATCACATTGAGATCTGGAAATCTTCCTTTACACACACACACACACACACACACACACACACACACACACACACACACACACACACACACACACACACACACACACACTGAAGACAGGAGCCAAGTCTCGACCCCTGCAACCACAATTAGGTGAGTACTGGTACAAAAGCTAGAGGAACAGGCAGGAATAACTGGAAGAGCACTCCACTGGATGAGGGAATACCTGACAGAAAAGAAACAATGAGTGATGGTATGTGACGAGGTGGAGGAATGGGTGCATGTGACAAGTGGGGTTCCACAAGGGTCAGTCTTAGGGCTTGCACTGTTTCTTGTATACATGAATGACACGACAGAAGGGATAGAGTCAAAGGCATTCCTGTTTGCAGACGACGTGACAATAATGAGTAGAATTCAAACGGACGAGGATCAGGAAAGTCTACAACTGGAAGCTGAAAACTCAAATCAGCCAAACGGATGTAAGGAAGTGGAAGAATCTGGAGAGTAAAGTGGTAGAGACGAGATCGATACATGGTATTAAAAAGAGGTACGGCAAATCTCTTGAAGTCGGGAGAGAGAGACCTAGTAGCGACCTGCGAAGAAGTGGGACCATGAGCTGTGAAATGACCCCTGCAACCACATATAGGTGTGTGTAAGTACACACACACGCGCGCACAGAACAGCATGAGCCCAAGACAAGAATATGATGAGAGCAACAGAGCAATGGTTGATACACTAGCTGAGGTAGCCAGAAGGGCACACGTGGGCAGGGCAAAGTTACTAGATGTGGGTGACTTCAATCACAAGGAAATTTAATAAGAAAGCCTGGAGCCACTTGGAGGACCAGAAACGTGGAGGACTAAGATGATGGAGGTGATACTGGAAAACCCTCATGCATCAACACGTTAGGAACACTACCAAAGAGAGGGGAGAGGATGAACCAGCAAGACTGGACCTCATATTCACCTCGAGTAGTTCAGACATTGAGGACATCACATAGGAAAGGCCCCTCGGAGCTAGTGATGACGTGGTCCTGAGCTTCGAATATATTGCAGAGTTACAAGTAGAGAGGAAAGTAGGAAGAGTAGGACGGGAGAAGCCAAACTACAAAAGAGGGACTACACAGGCATGAGGACTTTCCTGCGTGAGGTTCAGTGGGAAAGAATACTGGTGGGAAAATCAGTAAATAAAATGATGGAATACATGACAACAAATTGCAAAGAGACAGAGGAGAGGTTCGTACCTCAACGAAACTAGTCCAGAGCTGAGGGGTATAACCTATGAGGAAAGGCTATAGGAGCTAAACTTAAAGACGCTTGAGGACAGAAGGACCAGAGTTAACATGATTACGGCGTTCAAAATACTCAGGGGAATTGACAGGGTGGGCAATGAGAGTCTGTTGAAGAGATGGGTCTCAAGTACACGAGGTCACAGCTGGAAGTAAAAAAACACAGATGAATCACATTGATGTTAGGAAATACTTATTTAGCCTTAGAGCGGTCAGGAAGTGGAACGACCCAGACAGAGAAGTGGTAGAGACAGAATCGACACATAGCTTTTAGAACAAGTATAACAGGGCTCATGCAGCCAGGCAAGTGTGGACCAGTAACGGCAAGCAGAGGGGGAGAGGGGGGGAAGGAGGTGAATCTCGACCCCTGAAACCATAAATAAGTGAGCACAGTTAGGTGAGTGCACACACATACACACATATGTAGGAATCACTGCAGAGGATCAACAGTTGAATCGGAAATTCGTAAATCGTAAGTTTGTGTTCGTTTTTCCAGAGAGAGAACATCAGTTTAACCAAAGACAAAGTAAACTCACATACATTCGTCTCTCTCTCTCTCTCTCTCTCTCTCTCTCTCTCTCTCCCTTAATAACACTAGTTGCTGCTGCGCCCAGCCGACGGGAAATGATTTTCAAGGTTCATTCCTCATACGCAGTTATGATCCCAACAACGAAACTGGTGACGCGATAAATTAATTTGAAACAGATACTTCAAATATATTCCTCCGGCGCTGGCCAACTCGGAGCGTTCTATTAGCATCCGGATTTAGCTTAATGATACACGAACGTTACAGTGGGTCCCGGATTCACGGCAGGAGCGGCCGGAGGAACCAATAAATTTACTTATGCCGTCACATTAGCCGTCAAAGCCATCCGTTTTAGGTAAAATATTACACAACATAAATATTCTTTTAATGTTTGCGCACTCTTGGATAGAGGGAAAAAAAAAAACTGTCGCTTTACAATTGGAGAAATATTGTTATTTATGTTTTGGTGACCGAGGTAAATTTTAGGAAATTTTAATTTAAGTGTTTCTTGTTGCTCCTGTGGTTAACTTTAGCTCTGCCAGAACTGTGAAGGGTATAACAAAAGAATTGTTGTAGAGAAATAACGAACAAACGAATAAACACACACACACACACACACACACATAAAAGGACATTTATCTTGGGGTGAGCATCACACCGAACACATCCCCTGAAGCACCTGGCAAACCTAAGACTATCGTTTCGACGTCTAAGTAACGAGTCATTCACGACACTGTACACCGTGTACAAAAACACTGCGCATGACGCACAACCATCACCACAGCAACAATAACAAAAACACTGCGCACGACGCACAACCATCACCACAGCAACAATAACAAAAACACTGCGCATGACGCACAACCATCACAGCACATAACAACACTGCAGACGCACAACCTACCACAAACAAACAAACACTGCGCATGACGCAACATCACCACAGCACAATACAACATCGCGAGACAACCATCACGACAGCAACAATAACAAAAAACACTGCGCACGACGCACAATTATTCCGATGGTATAAAAAACATTACCGACGCGTTGGAAAAAGTCTACACCTTTTAACTTTGTATATAAATATTAATGAGCCTCAGCTGATATTAGCAGGAGAGAGAGAGAGAGAGAGAGAGAGAGAGAGAGAGAGAGAGAGAGAGAGAGGACTGCTTTCCTGACAGCAGTAATGAAAGCGAGAGACAGCTATGAAGAGTGTGGCTGACTGCGCTGACAGCTCTGTTATGGCCGGCTCTCATGTTGTCTGTGTCTTTCTCTTTTGTTTGTTCCAGTGTTACAGTGTTCCGATGTTCTAGTGCTCCAGTGTACCAGTGTTCTAATGTTTCAGTGTTCCCGTGTTTCAATGTTCCAGTGCTCCATTGTTCCAGTGTACCTCTGTACCTGTGTTCCAGTGCTTCAGTGTTCCTGTGTACCACGGTTCCAATGTTTCAGTGTTGCAGTTTTTCAGTGTTCCAGTGAACCAGTGTTCTAGTGTTCCAGTGCTTCAGTGTTCCAGTGTTCTTTTCAGTGTTCCAGTTCAGTGTTCTTTTCCAGTGTCCAGTGTTCCAGTGTTCTGGTGCTTCAGTGTTCCATTGTTTCAGTGTTCCAGTTTTCCAGTGTACCAGTGTTCCAGTGTACCATTGCTTCAGTGTTCCAGTGTTTTAGTGTTCAGTATTTTAGTGTTCCAGTGTTGTAGTGTTCCAGTGTTTCAGTGTTTCAATGATTCAGTGTTTCAGTGTTCCAGCGTTCCGGTGTTCCAGTGCTTCAGTATTCCAATGTCCTAGTGTTCCAGTGTTCCAGTGTTCCAATGTTCCAGTGTTCCAATGTTCCAGTGTCCCAATGTTTCAGTGTTCCAGTGTTCCAATGTTCCAGTGTCCCAATGTTTCAGTGTTCCAGTATAACTATTGACGAAGGTAATTGCCACATTTGTATTTTATCTATTTCCTTAAGGTTAGTGAACCACCATGAACCTGATTGTTAGTGAACCACCATGAACCTGATTGTTAGTGAACCACCATGAACCTGATTGTTAGTGAACCACTATGAACCTGATTGTTAGTGAACCACCATGAACCTGATTGTTAGTGAACCACCATGAACCTGATTGTTAGTGAACCACCATGAACCTGATTGTTAGTGAACCACCATGAACCTGATTGTTAGTGAACCACCATGAACCTGATTGTTAGTGAACCACCATGAACCTGATTGTTAGTGAACCACCATGAACCTGATTGTTAGTGAACCAACATGAACCTGATTGTTAGTGAACCACCATGAACCTGATTGTTAGTGAACTACCATGAACCTGATTGTTAGTGAACCACCATGAACCTGATTGTTAGTGAACCACCATGAACCTGATTGTTAGTGAACCACCTTGAAACTAATTGTTAGTGAACCACCATGAACCTGATTGTGAACAACCATAAACCTGATTGTTACTGAACCACCATGAACCTAATTGTTACTGAACCACCATGAACCTAATTGTTACTGAACCACCATGAACCTGATTGTTAGTGAACCACCATGAACCTGATTGTTAGTGAACCACCTTGAAACTAATTGTTAGTGAACCACCATGAACATGATTGTTAGTGAACCACCTTGAAACTAATTGTTAGTGAAGCACCATGAACCTGATTGTGAACAACCATAAACCTGATTGTTACGGAACCACCATGAACCTAATTGTTACTGAACCACCATGAACCTAATTGTTACTGAACCACCATGAACCTGATTGTTAGTGAACCACCATCAACCTGATTGTTAGTGAACCACCATGAACTTGATTGTTAGTGAACCACCTTGAAACTAATTGTTAGTGAACCACCATGAACCTGATTGTGAACCACAATGAACCTGATTGTTACTGAACCACCATGAAACTGATTGTTAGTGAACCACCATGAACCTGATTGTTAGTGAACCACCTTGAAACTAATTGTTAGTGAACCACCATGAACCTGATTGTGAACCACCATGAACCTAATTGTTACTGAACCACCATGAACCTGATTGTTAGTGAACCACCATGAACCTGATTGTTAGTGAACCACCTTCCACCTCGAAGCAATTTCTTCGTATGTGAGCTCTATTTTTTTCAGTAAGTGCAAGTGTCAAAGTCAGTGTCCTGGTTATCTACGTTCTCTCTCAAAGACATCTTGACTAAGTTTACTTTGATATTTTGAAAAATATTTTTTTTTCGGTTCATTCTTTGTTTCATTTATTCACTTTTAATTAAAATTCATCGTTATTGCTGGCTTTCTGCCAAAAAGAATCGTAGCTGTTAACAAATTGCATTGTCTTGCCTTTATACGTAACTTGATGCTGCTATGAGCACTTCATGTTGATAATAATGTGGGGTGAGACACAGGTGTGTAAAAACAGGTACTTTATTGCACAACGTTTTACTCTGAGTGAGAGATGCAGAGCCAATGTCTGTCCGTACCTCGACCATGGCAACGAATGGTCCAGGATGAACCCTGCTGTCGTCTGTTGTTCGTGTACAGCGTTTGGGTTAGTTGTGAATTGTTCCCGTTATGGTGTTGTGGGTTAGTTGTGAATTGTTCCCATTATGGTGTTGTGGGTTAGTTGTGAATTGTTCCCGTTACGGTGTTGTGGGTTAGTTGTGAATTGTTCCCGTTACGGTGTTGTGGGTTAGTTGTGAATTGTTCCCGTTATGGTGTTGTGGGTTAGTTGTGAATTGTTCCCGTTATGGTGTTGTGGGTTAGTTGTGAATTGTTCCCGTTACGGTGTTGTGGGTTAGTTGTGAATTGTTCCCGTTACGGTGTTGTGGGTTAGTTGTGAATTGTTCCCGTTATGGTGTTGTGGGTTAGTTGTGAATTGTTCCCGTTATGGTGTTGTGGGTTAGTTGTGAATTGTTCCCGTTATGGTGTTGTGGGATAGTTGTGAATTGTTCCCGTTACGGTGTTGTGGGTTAGTTGTGAATTGTTCCCGTTATGGTGTTGTGGGTTAGTTGTGAATTGTTCCCGCTATGGTGTTGTGGGTTAGTTGTGAATTGTTCCCGTTATGGTGTTGTGGGATAGTTGTGAATTGTTCCCGTTATGGTGTTGTGGGTTAGTTGTGAATTGTTCCCGTTATGGTGTTGTGGGATACTTGTGAATTGTTCCCGTTACGGTGTTGTGGGTTAGTTGTGAATTGTTCCCGTTACGGTGTTGTGGGTTAGTTGTGAATTGTTCCCGTCGAGGTGTTGTGGGTTAGTTGTGAATTGTTCCCGTTATGGTGTTGTGGGTTAGTTGTGAATTGTTCCCGTTATGGTGTTGTGGGATAGTTGTGAATTGTTCCCGTTATGGTGTTGTGGGATAGTTGTGAATTGTTCCCGTCGAGGTGTTGTGGGTTAGTTGTGAATTGTTCTCGTTACGGTGTTGTGGGTTAGTTGTGAATTGTTCCCTTATATCATAATTATATGTAAAAAAAAAAGACACTGTGTAGAGCAAACTTTTATTTACAGACAACATTTCGCTCTACTAAGAGCAAAACGTCGTGTACATAAATAAAATTTTGTTTTACACTTTTTTTGACCACATAGGTAGGAAAGTGTTGCCATGCAACAATATTATTGCAACCAGAGTGTACTTTAATTTATTTATACTGAAGTTTTTTCCATCATCTCTGACCACCATCGGCCCTCTGTCACCGAGGGAGGGTGGCCAGAAAAAAGAAGAAACACTTTCACCATCACCCACCCAATCACTGTTGCCTGAAACGTGCCGATTACAAGCTATAATAGCCCACCCCTTAACCCAAATGGCTATTTTTTTTTTATCACGTGGGCTGTTTTCATCCAACGTAGGATGACCCAGAGAAGAATAACACATTCACCATCACTCATTCAACAGCTGTCTTGCCAGGAGTGCGTGGACTTCCTTCAGGGTGCAGCCACTGTACTTCCCACTATACTTTCCACCTCCCACTGTACTTCCCACTGTACTTCCCACTTAAGTTTGGCTGCCCGGTGTTTCTGGTGTACGTATATGACAATTTTATTAACTGAAATTAAAGATTTATATTAAATTCTTTTTTTTTTTTTAGCAAGGTCTTTTACTGTAAAAAATTAATTATCTGAAGATTCGCCCAGAGCTAAATAAATTAACTTTTGTTAAGGCAATTTATTTGATCTTGTTTGAAAACTATCAACCACACTTAACCTTGTTAAAATTTATGTCGTTCAAATATCTCAATTTACTAGAAAATGAATAACTGAAGTATAAAGAACACTTATCAATGCCAAATAATAACCCTCGTGGTGATAGAAACTCAGCTGAAGAGGACCCCAGGACGGGGTCGAATTATAATAAAGCAGTCAGTCTCCTGAGTTACTATGTACATTATTACCGGAATATGTATAACTTTCATATAACTCCTAGTGACCTAATTTTCTTGACGGGTTGACAGGGGTGGCAAGCCTCAGGTGACCCACACATACATGGACGCTCACATGTACAGGAAGACAATGACACACACACATACACACACACATACACGCACACGCACACACACACACACACACGCACACACAATTGGAAGTTGAAGACCCACATGAGTCAAAGGGATGTTAGGAAGTATTTCTTCAGCCATAGAGTAGTCAGGAAGTGGAATAGTCTAGCAAGTAATGTAGTGGAGGCAGGAACCATACATAGCTTTAAGACGAGGTATGATAAAGCTCATGGAGCAGGGAGAGAGGGGACCCAGTAGCGATCAGTGAAGAGGCGGGGCCAGGAGCTGAGTCTCGACCCCTGCAACCACAATTAGGTGAGTACACACACACACGCAAGGTCACGGACACTTGCTAAAGCACGTACATACAACACGCACAAGACACCTCACATACACTTCTCACAGACCAAGAATTTCGCCGTAAAAATAAAAAAATGAAAACACGAAATTTCAAGTGACAGAACAAAGAAAAAAAATTGATATAGAACTGCCAACGAGGGGAAAAAATGAGCGAATATTTTAAACTGTAAATTTAACTTGCCTCCTCCTGCTAAATGGAACAAATTAATACGCAAAAAAAAAAGGAGGAAAAATTAGCATTTAAAAATCCTTATATGAAAAAAACACAATTTCCATTACGGGGAAGGAATTCGCTTTCAAAAAAATTCTAACTCAAAAAGAAGAAAAAAAAGAGGAAATTGTTTGAATAGATTCTCTCTAGTTTTCAGGTCCGTACAAAGACCCATAGGTTACTGTGTGACAAAAACCACTCTCTTAAAACTCATCTACAGAGGTCACCCCACTTTATCTTTCTCAGAAATCTTTTACTGTCTACCCGAATCATGTTTTTTTTTCCAATGTTCTATTCTATCCTCCAGTCTTTTCCTCTTTCTCATTCTCATCATCCATCTTATGTTCTCAGTCCTTCCCTCTCTCTCCCCATAATCGCCATTCATTATATAGCCTAACAAAAACACTTCGATTAGTCTTTTTTTTTTTCATATACTGTATTCGTAAAGGCCGAAAATTTCCCTTATTTTTATTTTTAATGCATTTTTGCATATAGTACAATAATAATAATAAAATGATAATACTACTAATAATAATAAAGTAGGGAAATTATACGCTTGTATCCTTCGCACATAACTGATAATAGAAATTTTTCAGGCAGTGGCGGAGTTAACAAATTTGGCCACACTCGAAGTGTCACACTTGTAATTACTAGTTTTTAATGAGCAACATTTAATTATCAGCGCTCCAGTCAACCCCTCTTAATTATTTTTCCATTAAGATGATTAATAACATCTTGAAGAGGTCGTGAACAACACGGGTGAATGACCAAACAGTTAAGTAGATCGCGCCTTTAAGACCTTTAAATGACTTTGGGACGAAATCGTTTGTTTTTGGGAGGATTGAATTTCACTCTAATTCAAGTTTTTTTCCTTTTCAAAGAACCTTCGTCTAAAATGCTCTACTTCGCGCGACATGTCGACCAGTTGAAGGTCTGTCCAGCATACTTATAGACTCCTTCATGAAGCAACGTGGAAAAACTGGAGGCTGCTGCCCCAGAGTTCATGAAATATATCCTGCCACTCGACCAGTCTTGTCTACAATAAGTTGTTTAATAATAATTTGTCTATTTTGTTCTCATTGTTTACACCTGTCACTTCTAACTGTTATTCTGTTAAAGATTATTTTACTCTTGCTGAAGAATTATGTAATACTGAATTACTTAATTGTATTATGGCTTCCCACCGGTGGCCTAGTGGCTAAAGCTCTCGCTTCACACACGGAGGACCTGGGTTCGATTCCCGGCGGGGTGGAAACATTTCGACGTGTTTCCTTACACCTGTTGTCATGTTCACCTAGCAGCAAATAGGTACCTGGATGTTAGTCGACTGGTGTGGGTCGCATCCTGGGGACAATATTGAGGACCCCAATGGAAATAAGACAGACAGTCCTCGATGACTCACTGACTTTCTTGGGTTATCCTGGGTGACTAACCCTCCGGGGTTAAAAATCCGAAGAACATCTTATCTCTTATCTATCTTATCTTATCTTTCTTCACCAATTTTCCTCTCGTTGACACGATCAATTTTGTGCGCCTGTAAGATCTTCCCAGTCACTGATAATGTAAACAAACCATACCACAGGTGGGGTTCGAACCCGCGATTGTGTCATTACGATTTCATGGGTCACTGATAATGTAGATAGTCGGAAGAAATCGCTGTTCTATAAATTATTATCGTTAGGAGTAAATGATTGTTTATGTTTAGCAACTGTATATATACTCAAATTGAGGATGTTGCTACAGGTAATTGTCTGGGCCCAAATGCGTTTATAAGTTTTCATTAGATAAACTGGCTTAATAATCGTTTATGAGTTTTCATTAGATAAACTGGCTTAATAATCGTGTATAAGTTTTCATTAGATAAACTGGCTTAATAATCGTTTATAAGTTTTCATTAGATAAACTGGCTTAATAATCGTTTATGAGTTTTCATTAGATAAACTGGCTTAATAATCGTTTATGAGTTTTCATTAGATAAACTGGCTTAATAATCGTTTATAAGTTTTCATTAGATAAACTGGCTTAATAATCGTTTATGAGTTTTCATTAGATAAACTGGCTTAATAATCGTTTATAAGTTTTCATTAGATAAACTGGCTTAATAATCGTTTATGAGTTTTCATTAGATAAACTGGCTTAATAATCGTTTATAAGTTTTCATTAGATAAACTGGCTTAATAATAGTCTAGCATATTGTAAATCACTGTTGTATACAAGATATGTAGACGATGCTTTTTAGTTTTCAAATCTCCTAAATATGTCAGCTATTCTTTAGTTCCTTCAGTGACCAGCATTACAGCATAAAATTTACTTGTGAAATAAAAAAGATTGTAAATTACCTTTCCTGGATTCCTTAAATGAAAGAACTGAGAATATGTCCACACCATCACTTTACACAAAGCCAATATTGACAACTAAATTTTCCTCTAAGTAGACCTGACAGGATAAATACTCAAATATGCTCAAACTATACCAGCTTTTACGAAGAATTACAATTTATTAGATTAGTTTTAGGACAAAATTGTTTGTTCATATAATTCTGCTGATGCTTATATTTGTAAATATCGTATTTCGCGGCTTATTAGACGCATTTTTCATCCATAAAATGTCTCCAAAAACCACCCTGCGTCCTATAAAGTGAAAACCATGACGGGAACTATAAGTTTGGGGTGTGGGGTGTTCTGTAGCTCTCCCAGTTACGTCCGATGCCGAGCCATTGAAACTAAAACAAGTCTTATAAGTCACGAAATACGGATCAAAAGATCCTGTAGCTACAGTGGGAAAAGCGAGCATTAAAATAGTTCTACATTTTAAGTTCAAGGATTTGCCCTTGATCCTTGACAGGTTACAGTCGTCTAATGTATATCAATATACGTGTGTGAGATGTAAGTCTTAGTATATTGGTTAGACGACGAGGCAACTCAGAGCTCGAACTGTTGAACATTTAGGTAAATCTTTTAGAACAGGTCAACTGCTAAGTAATCCTTCATATTCAGCGATTAGGGAACATGTGCATAACAAGACCAGCCTCTGAGCGAGGCGTCGTTTAAAGTGTTAGTCAGTTGTCTTTCAGACATAGAGCTGAAAGTAGACCATTAAATTCACAGTGAAGAAAGAAGTGCACTTTAAATTTCCATTCTTAGACGTTCTGATCCACCGGGTTGATAGAATTTTCAAGTTTACAGCATATATGAAGGCCACTAATGTTTGCTTCTAAATCCACTACTACTCAAACCATGAAACAAAAATAATAAGAAGTGTTTTTTCTATGTTTCTGAGAGCTTACTGGATGTGCAGACCAAAGTTTCTTGATGAGGATATTATAAATTTTTTTGATATTGCTATGAAACTACGGTACTTTAAGGAGTTTGTAGAAACAGCGTTGCTGGCAGCTAGAAAAACTTATCATAGGAATGAACCTAGCATAACTGGTTCTCCCATACAATGAGAATTTATCTGTCTTGCTGTCTTGCAAGGGTTTTTTAGGAATTCACGGACGGTTAAAAGCATTTTGATCAAGAAATCCCCCAAACACCAGGAGGAATCAGGCTCATTGCAGTGGGCAACACCCTTCGGCGCCTAGTTGCCAAGGCGAATGGTGAGTCAAGATGCAGCCTCAATGTTGAAACCAACACAGCTCGGTTTTGGTGTTCAACAAGGCTGTGAAGCAGCTGCCCATGCAGCACGAGCATACATCAACAACATGTCCAATGAAAAAGCCTTGATCAAATTGGACTTTGCCAATGCTTTCAACTCAGTCAGAAGGGATGCTGCTCTCCAAGCAGTTTCTAGACACTTCCCTTCCCTCTATCCCTACATAGAATCGTGTTATAGTGTGACTTCTAAACTATTGTTTGGGTACAATGAAATTGACTCGTGTGAGGGTGTGTTACAAAATGACACGATATCTATTAGTAATAGACATCTCTAGTGAACACTAGAAAGGATAGCCCTTCTAGCATCCAGCCTGTTACTGGGCTTTTGCAACAAAGTCAGTATCATGGTCCAGTTATCCGATATATTCAATAGTCTCCAGGAGGATTACAACTAGTAGGGTACTAACAAAACAAATATAATTAAAAGGTTTATTATTAAAGTGAGTGTCTAGGGTTTCAAAGTAAATAAATGTACATATGATCAGTATGTTCATTAAGTAATGCATTAGGAAGTTAGCTCCTACACTGCTCTCATATACAAGGCTGAGCTGAGGGCACATATATCCAAGTGACTCTGAAGTATCATCAGGTACAAAGTCAGTAATTACAATAATACAGATATATGCAAATAAGAATATATGTGTGTATGAGTGAGCTCCAGGTAACTCTAAGACTCGACTCAACCAGTGTCCGACTGAACTTCTCATAAGCTAGCTTCTCTAACAAATTGACAATCAGAACAGCTTGATTGACCAGTAAAAGGACCAATTCGCAGAACAGCAATATAACAGGCAACAGCAACACAGCGTCAGGAACCAGGAGACAGAAAATCGACCCTAACTGGGGACCATCAATAGATCCTCCAAAACAATCGCAAAACTCCCTTTCTACTGAAGCTAGGTTCAGCATAAACAATCCCAAACTGTGGCGGTGCACAGATGCCTTATCGAATTAGGTCAGGAGCTGTAGCTAGAGACCTGAGTTATCTCAGAGTGTCAATGTGACACACAACCCAGAAAAACATCGAAAATCACTGTCTAGTCTATCCTCTGTGAACAGAGTTACACAGAGTCCTGAGAAGTATGTTTCGTCTCACCACCGAATACATACTCTACCACACAGAGTCTAAATGGCGAGAAAACAAGTAGAGAAAGGAGCGAGGTGTTGACACAACGATGTCCAGCTGCGTAGCGCTCAAGGAAGGAGAAGCAGATACCCACCTCTGTTGGAATCACGTGACTCCCTCCAAGCAACAAGCCTAGTGTCATAATCGGTTGTTTGCCAACTCCAGGGCAGCTACTACAAATATGCACATAATAGATAATGTTACATCCTACCTATTACAGAAGCTAAGTCAAATAATGTCAAATATAAGTCAAATAGGTCAAATAATAATATAAAGCAAGATATTAACGATTTAGCTATTATCGAGAATATCAGCAATATAAAATTATAGAAAATGGAAATATACATCAATCACATATAAATAGATATATACATTGGGGCCAAATTCTGGGGTCGCAATAGTGTGCAACAGGGGGACCCTCTCGCCCCCTTTCTAGTCTGTCTGGCCATCAAGGAAATCACAGAAGTGCTCTTCAGTGAGCTCCATATCTAGTTCTTAGATGATGGTACCCTAGCTGGCACTACAGAATCTCTCCTAGAGGACAGCAGGAAAATTAAAGACATGGGAGAGAGCCTGGGCCTATCTTTAAACCCCACCAAATGTAAAATAGTTTCTACCAATCGACGGATGATCCAGAACATTAGTGCTGTTTTACCAGGGGTACGAGCCATTGATCCAGTAACAGCACTCTCCTCCGTGCTCCTCTTGGGCCCAGTTCCATCGATCTGGTCCTAGAAAAAAAAATCTCAGATCTCAGGACGATGGAAGGCAGGATGAAAGACATCGATACACATGATGCCTTCTACCTACTCACCAAGTGCGCGTCAATCCCAAAACTTACCTACTTCCCAAGATGCTCCACAGCCTTCAGCAGTCATAAATTCAAGGAATATGACTCTCTCATCAAGACCATACTAGAGAGTGTATTGAATCTTTCCCTCGAAGATGGACAGTGGTTGCAAACCTCACTTCCAGTCAGGCTTTGGGGGCTGGGAGTACGCAAATCCTCCCAGATTGCCCTACCAGCTTTTCTATTCTCTTCCATAGCATCAAATGAGCTAATAAAACAAGTTCTTCCGCCATCACTGAATGGGAGACTCTTGCTGCTCCAGCACCATGGCCTACAAACAGTCAAGTTGGGATGCCCCATCACTGAAAAGATACTTGCCAACATGCTTGGGGCTGTAACATCTGACATGGAGACTGCCCGTCTCCTAGCTGTGAATGCACACCACTCTGGGGACTTCCTCCAAACAGTTCCCATTTCGGCAATGGGAACATGCCTCGACCCTAAGACCCTCCGTATTGCAGTGGCTCTGCGCTTTGCTGCCCCAATTCACACGGAATATATGTGTATTTGCGGCAATGCGCAAGCCGACCAATATAGTCTACATAGTCTAAACTGTTCCAAAACCAAGGGCTGACATGCAAGACACAATGAAGTCAACGACATCATAAAGAGAACCCTTGCTTCAGCTGGATGCCCAGCCGATAGAGAGCCCCGATCACTAGCAGCTAACAATACCCACAACTCAGCAAACCGCCCTGACGGGATCACCATCTGTCCTTGGAAGAATGGCAAGCTCTTAGCATGGGACTATACCTGTGTGTCAACACTGGCTGACACCTACATCCTTCACAGTGTCGGGCGACAGGGAGGAGCTGCTGACCACAGGGAGGAGTACAAGATCGGCAAGTACAGGGACATAAGGCAACAGTATCAATTTGTCCCAGTGGGATCAGAGACCTTGGGAGCGTGGGGAAAAAATGCAACACGTTTCCTTAAAGAACTGGGTTCTAGACTCATTGACACCACCAGGGACCCAAGAGCAGCCACTTTCATGTTTCAACGCCTCAGCATGGCCATCCAGAGGGGAAATGCATGCTGCATACTGGGCTCGCATCCGGCTTCGGAGGAGCTGGAGGAGATTCATAATCTTTGATATATTGTACCATTGTATTCATGTTCATGTTTGTGTTTTCTGTCAATGTATTCCCTCTATTAATAAAGCACTTATATATATATATATATATATATATATATATATATATATATATATATATATATATATATATATATATTTATATATATATATATATATATATATATATATATATATATATATATATATATATATATATATATATATATTATTCTTCCTACTGAGAACTCAGTCTTTTGAGGCCAGTGGTTCCTTTGGTAATGTCTCTAGTATCCCAATAACAGAGATAACAGGGAAACTTGGTAAAACTGCCTTGGAGTCCCATCAAATATGCTACCATTTTGAAGTCTCCAATAACCTCCCAGTCATACTTATAATAGTTCAAAGCTTCCAGTGGAAGTTTGACACTTTGTAGTCCTCCTTAAGATGCACTGAATGAGCCAAGGGAAGAGATGGATGCTTGTTCCCATTGTGCAGAAGTACAGCTTATAGGCTTCTGGAGGAACTGTCAATGAAGGGTCTCCACTCATCTGGATTGCATGCAATTTCAATTGCATCAAATAGGCCTGATGCATCATTACAGTAGCACAACCTGTCTTCATTAGTGAAGAAGCTTGAGAAATGTTGGTGACATTTTTTTTGGCTTGTCACTTGCACACTTTCATCTACCAAGTACCACTCCTTGAGCCTTGAAATAAAAAGCTCAGCATTTGACTTTGTCAAACCAAGATCTCTGATAAGGTCATTGATTTCTGTTTGGTTTGGGTAGTAAGGTTTCCTCCCAACAGCTGCACCTGCACTGTGCTCTTCATTTTCTGATTTTCTGCTTTCTTCTGACGGTTGACTTCTTTCTGGAGGTGTAGGTACAGCAAGATCAGCACTGTGTGGTACTGGTGCAATAGAAGAGGAAAGATCTGGATAAGAAATAGCAGGTGCTTTTTCTCAGTTCGGCGTTTAGAAAGATCCACCAGGCAGAAGTAGCAGATGGTTGAGTGATCAGTGGGTTCACGCCATACTCTAGGAACACCAAACTTCATGGCTCTTTTTTCTCCTCTATACCATCCTGTAAAAGAACAAAATAATTAGTTTCTGTTACATACATTTCATTTAAAAAATGTTCCTATTCAAGATTTTACCCTTCATATAACTAATGACTTTCTTACCTTCCAATGTTTTCTTACAATGCTCACAAGCAACATGAGGTGCCCAGGTCTCGTCTTGGTCCCCAACTGGTATACCAAAATATGCTTTGTAAGCTTCACACATTTTTTTAGATGCTGTTACAGAGAACTTCTTTGCTCTTGCTTTAATGAACTAACCACATATGTAGCAGAATCCATCTGGAGAATGATTGCAGACTCTTGATGCCATTCCACTTCTTCTGATGTGTCTTCTCAGGCAGCCAGAGCTGAACTGAATGCTGGTTTGTGCGCCATTGTTTTTATATTTGCCAAGCAAAACCCTAGAACATAATAGTTTTACATCAGTGTTTCTTGAAAGTGTTCCACAAGTGTCCTGACCACAAAAGCAAAGTTTTGGGATCAAAATTGTTTTTTTAAATTTTGTTTAGTTATAAAGAATTGGGGAAATGATGTTTATTTCCCAGCAACACCACAAAGGTGAAATGTTGTTACATTGTTTTATTATATGATTAGAGAGAAGTGAACTTCAAGCATCTATTATATATGTTGTTCTTATAAATGTTGTTCTTATATATGATGTTCTTATATATGTTGTTCTTATATATGTTGTTCTTATATATGTTGTTCTTATATATGTTTTTATAAATGTTGTTCTTATATGATGTTCTCATATATGATATTCTTATATATATGTTATTCTTATATATGTTGTTCTTATATATGTTGTTCTTATATATGTTGTTCTTATATATGTTGTTCTTATATATGTGGTTCACAGCATCGTGAAGAAGCTCTTGTTGACTTTACTAAGAGCTGCTCTTAATATTGGCAACCTTGTGTACACAGCTGACGTAATGCTCTTTATGGGAGCTGACTGTGGGCAGTGTTGGAGGTGCAGTGTTGGAGGTGTAGTGTTGGAGGTGTAGTGTTGGAGGTGCAGTGTTAGTGGTGCAGTGTTGGAGGTGTAGTGTTGGATGAGAAGTGTTGGAGGTGAAGTGTTGGATGAGAAGTGTTAGAGGTGCAGTGTTGGAGGTGTAGTGATGGAGGTGCAGTGTTGGAGGTACAGTGTTTGAGGTGTAGTGTTTAGGTGCAGTGTTGTAAGTTTAGTGTTGGAGGTGCAGTGTTGGAGGTGTAGTGTTTGAGGTGCAGTGTTAGAGGTGCAGTGTTGGAGGTGTAGTGTTGAAGGTGTAGTGTTGGAGGTGCAGTGTTAGAGGTGCAGTGTTGGAGGTTCAGTGTTGGAGGTGTAGTGTTTATGTGCAGTTGGTTTAGTGTTGGAAGTATAGTGTTAGAGGTACAGTGTTGGAGGTGCAGTGTTGGAGATGTAGTGTTGGAGATGTAGTGTTTAGGTGCAGTGTTGGAGGTGCAGTGTTGGTGGTGCAGTGTTGGAGGTGCAGTAATGGAGGTGCAGTGTTGGAGGTTATAACGTTGTCGGGCTCCATTGTGATATACTGCTGGAGGGCTTTGTTGATGTTTATCATTTGTGTTCACTGTTGGTGTTTACTGTTGATGTTCACTGTTGGTGTTTACTGCTGAGGTTTACTCTTGGAGTACACTGCTAGAGTACACTGTATGAGTAAGGTGCTGGAGTATTCCTCCATCACTCTTAACATCTCCATCATCAGTCTCCATCACTCTTAACATCTCCATCATCAGTCTCCATCACTCTTAACATCTCCATCATCAGTCTCCATCACTCCACTTAAAGCCACAAACAACTGTCATAAACTGACAAATAAATGCCGCCAATATAAGCCTCTATTGTTTCTAATAATTTTTCCCTAAGTAATAATTTTATTTATTTTTTCTTCACTACATTATAACCCTCATTATAAATATTTTTTTTGTTTACATTGTGTTCACTATTATTTTCATTATTATTATTATTTTTATTATTATTATTATTATTATTATTATTATTATTATTATTATTATTATTATTATTATTATTATTATTATTATTATCATCATCATTATCGTCATCATCATCATCGATGCAGTGGAATGATTAGAAAAGCACTCATATATTCCCTCACACACTCAACTAACACACTCATTCACTCTCGCACTCGTTTTTTTTACTCGTTTGTGCGCGCATTCGCTTACGCACTCATTAATGACCAAGCTTAAAAGTGAATCATTGCTGCCTATTTAAAAAAAAAATGCTGGGATAAACGAACACACAGGGAATAATAAACGTCTCGTTTGTCACAGAGAATCCGTGAATCACAACACGGTCTCTCTCTCTCTCTCTCTCTCTCTCTCTCTCTCTCTCTCTCTCTCTCTCTCTCTCTCTCTCTTCTCTCTCTCTCTCTCAGTGGATACCTAGTAAGGCCAGACTAACACTATATACTCAGAAGAACTATCTACTTCTACCTGAATGACAGGTGAATGATATTTGTGTGACGGGTGAATGATGTGTGAATGACATGCGTGTCAGATGAGTGATGTGTGAATGACATGCGTGTCAGATGAGTGATGTGTGAATGACATGCGTGTCAGATGAGTGATGTGTGAATGACATGCGTGTCAGATGAGTGATGTGTGAATGACATGCGTGTCAGATGAGTGATGTGTGAATGACATGCGTGTCAGGTGAGTGATGTGTGAATGACATGCGTGTCAGATGAGTGATGTGTGAATGACATGCGTGTCAGATGAGTGATGTGTGAATGACATGCGTGTCAGGTGAATGATGTGTGAATGATATGCATGTCAGGTGAATGATGTGTGACTTTCAATTGACATGCAATAATGTATGATACATCTTTGAACAGTCCCCTCAATTATTTAATTTGTCACTTTTATATATATATATATATATATATATATATATATATATATATATATATATATATATATATATATATATATATATATATATATATATATATATATATGAATATATATATATATATATATATATATATATATATATATATATATATATATATATATATATATATATATATATATATATATATAAATATATATATATATGAAATAGGAGAAGGTGTGTAGTTACTAAAAGTATTTGTCAGAGGGCTGAAGAGGGTTGTTGAGGTGGTTTGGTCATTTAGAGAGAATGGATCAAAGTAGAATGCCTTGGAGAGCGTATAAATCTGTAGGGAAGGAAGGCGGGGTAGGGGTCGTCCTAGAAAAGGTTGGAGGGAAGGGGTAAAGGAAGTTTTGTGGGTGAGGGGCTTGGATTTCCACCAAGCATGTGTGAGCGTGTTAGATAGGAGTGAATGGAGACGAATGGTTTTTGGGAAATGACGATCTGTTGGAGTGTGAGCAGGGTAACATTTTGTGAAGGGATTCAGGAAACCAGTTAATTGATTTAGTTGGACTTGAGTCCTGGAAATGGGAAGTACAATGCCTGCACTTTAAAGGAGGGGTATGGGATAGTGACAGCTGGGAGGGACTATTCTCAGCTGTCGTATCTGAGCGCCTCTGCAAAGACAGTGATTATGTATGAGTGTGGTGAAAGTGTTGAATGATGATGAAAGTATTTTCTTTTTGGGTATTTTCTTTCTTTTGGGTCACCCTGCCTCGGTGGGAGACGGCCGACTTGTTGAAAAAAAATATATATATATATATATATATATATATATATATGTCGTGCCGATTAGGTAAAACTGGCGATTTTGGCTTAAATAGCAACGCTCACCTTGCCATATAAGACAAGTGAAAATTTGTGTATGCAATAATTTCGCCAAAATCATTCTGAACATAACGAAAAAAATATATTTCATTGTGTTTGTTTATTATTAAATTAATGTTAACGTATCTAAAATATATTTAGTTGGGTTAGGCTAAATTAAATTGCGCTTGTTGTAATAAGGTTAGGTAGGTTTTCAAAGTTTCTCTTGGTACAAAATTATAAATTCTTACATTAACATAAATGAAAAATATATATCTTTAAACGTATAAGAGAAAATTTTTAGAAAGGACTTAATTTTAGATGAGTTCTTGCTAATTGACCAGTTTTACCTAATCGGCACGACATATATATATATATATATATATATATATATATATATATATATATATATATATATATATAGAGAGAGAGAGAGAGAGAGAGAGAGAGAGTGAGAGAGAGGTGGACTTTATTTAAAGACAAAATAAATTAACGAAAATACAATAGGAAGTAGAACAACATAAATAACATATCAGCGCCTACATCTCAAATACTTATCCAGCTCCCCGGCGGTGGGCTGCGTGCCCAGAATACTGCAGGCATTTTCCCTCTGATCGCAGCACTGAGTCTCTGAAAGAGGAAGCTGACTGCTCTGTGATCCTTGGTTTCTGTGATGAAATTTTCACCCAGCTCTCTGAGGAACTTTAGAGCACACTTGCCCCAAGCTGCAAGGGTCTCCGACCCTACTTGGAAGATGTTATAGCAAGGGGGCAGGTCTACATATTTGTGGATCTTCTGGGTGTCCCCGTAACTAGCGGCTCCACTCCCTTCAGCTTCAGAGTATGGCAAGTAGGTGTCCGCCAACGTGGCAGCAAAGGTGAAGTCCCAGGCAATCTGCTTACCATCCTTCCAGGATAGCATAGTGACTCCATCTGGACGCTTTTGACTTCTGTCAGACCTCAGTATTTGGGGTTCCCATTGAGCTGGGCAACGAGCTGTGGCGAGACTTCTCTTTATCATGTCGCTGACCTCCTCATGTCTAGCGTACTTCCCTTCTGATGTATGACACACGAGTCCATGAATTCCGAATTGATCAGCCGACGCCCTGCTGCAAGTGGACCTACGTTCGGTGAGTTTCGGGTAGGCTAGGAGGACAGCAACACCAATCCGAATGGCCTGTGGGTCGACTCGAGTGCCCAGGGAGGAATTGGGAACAGCTAAAAAGAAATCTGAAGCATTGTGTTGGCAATGCTCAATGATCAGTTTGGGCTCTTTTTGGAGGAGCTGTTCTGCACGGGTGTCCCATAGCATGACTGCTTCAATGAACTTGGAGTCTTGAGCTCCTACCGCACCCCTCAAGCGTTCGGGGACAATCTCCTTGCCTAGTCCACTGGAAGCCATACACTAGGACAGAAATACATGTAAAGCTACGTGGGTTGCTATTACAACCTCAGGTTTAATGGCCTGTTAACCTGAGTGTAAAGGGAGCTTGGAGCAAAGAAACACAGTAGAAGATGTATTGAAATTGTATTTCCTTCAAAAAATTAGTTAGATTAATTCCAGACTTTTGTCTTTTCCTTCACCAAGTAATTGTGATTATATAAGACTTTTGTCTTTTCCTTCACCAAGTATAACAAAGTGCTATTTACACATATGTACACTATATACAAAGGAGTAGTGTTTAGTGCACGCCACAGTTGTCTAGGCTAAGCAGCAGCCAAAAGACAGACAACTTTCCACAACCAGCTCTATGCAGGAATTCCAATGACAAACCGCGAGTGGTAACCACGTCACCTTTGTCATTGTTAAACTCGCATTTTAATTGGCTGAACCGAGTCGTTGATTTGATGATGGGGCCCCATCACCAAACCCTTAACGATGGTTCGCTGGTTGGAGGGGAGCCTATGTGGGTGTGTTTAACATGCTCCGAATAAAGGTTACATACTCTTTGCATGCAACAGTTGCCTTGCGCATCCCTATACCTAACAGTCGCACCGGAAGAGTTGATTGATCCCATTGCTGATCTTCCAGTGATAGATTCAGTGCCTTCTTAAAGATAGATCTCAGAAGTGAGTCATATTCGCTGAGTGTTGGGTTGTCAAGAGAGGGTGCGCACCTCAAGAAGTAAGTGAGTCTTGGCATAGTAAGACACCTTGTGAGAAGATACAGGGCATCATGGGCATCAAGATCACTTATTCGCTCCTCCAATCTCTTCAGGTCATTCAGATATAATAGTCCGTCTCAAGCTTTTTCTAGCCGTTTAGAACAGGTCATGTGACTTGAGAAAATACGTTTCTCAGTGGATATTATTTATATGGATTGCTATTATTCTGTGTAACCTTTTTAATTAATAAAAGAAAGGGAATGAATGTGCTCTTTGTCCGTTTAAATACCCTGTTCTGGGGTACTCAAATGTTCTCAGTCTCAGGGGTACTGAGGAGTATCTCTTTATATTTTCCTAAATATTGTCTACTATTCTTCTAATATGCCTTACTTGGGATTCTTCTATACCATTCCTATAATATGTGGTTAAAGGCGTCATGTGGTTCTCGCTCACAATGACGGGCCACATACAACATGGGTTCAAACCCTGGCTAGCGCAGTGTTGCTATTGATCAATACCACTCGTTCGTGAGTTACAAATATATATACATATATATATATATATATATATATATATATATATATATATATATATATATATATATATATATATATATATATATATATCGTGCCGAATAGGTAAAACTGGCAAGAATTCGTTTAAAATTAAGTCCTTTATAATATTTTCTCTTATACGTTGAAAGATATATTTTTTTCATTTATGTTCATGTAAAAATTAATAATTTTGTACCAAATTTTTTTTTACAAAAATTACCTGTGTACGTGTGAGTGTGTGTGTGTGTTTGTGTGTGAGTGGTATTGCGGCCCCAGAATTTGGCCCCAATGTATATATCTATTTATATGTGATTTATGTATATATTTTAGGTATATTTCCATTTTCTATAATTTTATATTGCTGATATTCTCGATAATAGCTAAATCGTTAATATCTTGCTTTATATTATTATTTGACCTATTTGACTTATATTTGACATTATTTGACTTAGCTTCTGTAATAGGTAGGATTTAACATTATCTATTATGTGCATATTTGTAGTAGCTGCCCTGGAGTTGGCAAACTACCGATTATGACACTAGGCTTGTTGCTGGGAGGGAGTCACGTGATTCCACCTGAGGTGGGTGGCTGCTCCTCCTTCCTCGAGAGCACTACACAGCTGGACATCGTTGAGTCAACACCTCTCTCCTGTCTCTGCTTGTTTTCTCGCCATTTAGACTCTGTTTGGGTAGAGTATGTGTTCGGTGGTGAGACGAAACATACTTCTCAGGACTCTGTGTAACTCTGTTCACAGAGGATAGACTAGACAGTGATTTTCTACGTTTTTCTGGGTTGTGTGTCACATTGACACTCTTTGATAACTCAGGTCTCTAGCTACAGCTCCTGACCTAATTCGATAAGGCATCTGTGCACCGCCACAGTTTGGGATTGTTTATGCTGAACCTAGCTTCAGTAGAAAGAGAGTTTTGTGACTGTTTTGGAGGATCTATTAATGGTCCCCAGTTAGGGTCGATTTTCTATCTCCTGGTTCCTGACGCTGTGTTGCTGTTGCTTGTTATATTGCTGTTCTGCGAATTGGTCATTTTACTGGTCAATCAAGCTGTTCTGATTGTCAGTTTGTTGGAGAAGCTAGCTTATGAGAAGTTCAGTCGGACACTGGTTGAGTCGAGTCTTAAGAGTTACCTGAAGCTCACTCATACACACGTATATTCTTATTTGCATATATCTGTATTATTGTAATTACTGACATTGTACCTGATGGTACTTTAGTGTCATTTGGATATATGTGCCCTCAGCACAGCATTATTGTATATGAGAGCAGTGTAGGAGCTAACCTCCTAATTAACCTCCTAATGTATTACTTAATGAACATCCTGATCATATGTACATTTATTTACTTTGAAACCCTAGACTCTCACTTTATTAATAAACCTTTTAATTATATTTGTTTGGTTAGTACCCTACCGGTTGTAATCCTCATGGAGCTTATTGAATA
Source organism: Cherax destructor (assembly GCA_009830355.1). Classification (NCBI taxonomy): domain Eukaryota; kingdom Metazoa; phylum Arthropoda; class Malacostraca; order Decapoda; family Parastacidae; genus Cherax; species Cherax destructor. The sequence continues at coordinate 32,921 of WNWK01012646.1, read as the reverse complement.
TATCGGATAACTGGACCAGGATACTTTGTTGCAAAAGCCCAGTAACAGGCTGGATGCTAGAAGGGCTATCCTTTCTAGTGTTCACTGGAGATGTCTATTACTAATAGATATCGTGTCATTTTGCAACAGTGGTGTGTGTGTGTGTGTGAGTGGTGTGTGTGTGTGTGCGTGTGAGTGGTGTGTGTGTGTGGGTTGAGTGTGTGTGTGTGTGTGATAGCGATGGAGGGGTGGTAGACAGACCTGTGTATTAAGATGGGCAGCAGTGCGTGTCTCGCGCATTACAATATCAGCACTGTGGCAGTTACTGGATGGGTGACCACTGGTGCTGCTGCCACCCTCTAAGGGCTGGGAGGCGCCCATTCCCCAGGCCCTGTATGACCTTCACGGATTTAGCGCTTCCCCATGAATATATAATCCCTAACTATATTATTAAAACCCTTAAGGCTCTTACACCTAGGGAAGAAGAGGTAATCAGATTTGATCCGAGGAAGCTGAGAGTAGCTCCCTTTCCTTGGATCAAGAGACCTTGAGGTGGATTCTTCTGTACCGTATCCTAACTTTTTCGCTCCAAATAGAGCTTCATCAAGCTATGTTTAGCTCCATGTAGAGCTTTATTAAGCTAAGTTTAGCTCCATGTAGAGCTTTATTAAGCTATGTTTACCTCCATGTAGAGCTTCATCAAGCTATGTTTAGCTCCATGTAGAGCTTTATCAAGTCATGTTTCACTCCTTGTAGAGCTTTATCAAGTCATGTTTCACTCCGTGTAGAGCTTTATCAAGGCTTGTTTCACTCCGTGTAGAGCTTTATCAAGTCATGTTTCACTCGGTGTAGAGCTTTATCAAGTCATGTTTCACTCGGTGTAGAGCTTTATCAAGTCATGTTTCACCCCGTGAAGAGCTTTATCAAGTCATGTTTCACTCTCTAGAGCTTTATCAAGTCATGTTTCACTCCGTGTAGAGCTTTATCAAGTCATGTTTCACTCGGTGTAGAGCTTTATCAAGTCATGTTTCACCCCGTGAAGAGCTTTATCAAGTCATGTTTCACTCTCTAGAGCTTTATCAAGGCATGTTTCACTCCGTGTAGAGCTTTATCAAGTCATGTTTCACTCCTTGTAGAGCTTTATCAAGTCATGTTTCGCTCCGTGAAGAGCTATATCAAGTCATGTTTCACTCCGTGTAGAGCTTTATCAAGTCATGTTTCACTCCTTGTAGAGCTTTATCAAGTCATGTTTCGCTCCGTGAAGAGCTATATCAAGTCATGTTTCACTCCGTGTAGAGCTTTATCAAGGCATGTTTCGCTCCGTGAAGAGCTATATCAAGTCATGTTTCACTCCGTGTAGAGCTTTATCAAGTCATGTTTCACTCTGTGTGGAGCTTTATCAAGGCTTGTTTCACTCCGTGTAGAGCTTTATCAAGTCATGTTTCACTCGGTGTAGAGCTTTATTAAGTCATGTTTCACTCCGTGTAGAGCTTTATCAAGTCATGTTTCACTCCTTGTAGAGCTTTATCAAGTCATGTTTCACTCCTTGTAGAGCTTTATCAAGGCATGTTTCACTCCGTGTAGAGCTTTATCAAGTCATGTTTCACTCCTTGTAGAGCTTTATCAAGTCATGTTTCACTCCTTGTAGAGCTTTATCAAGTCATGTTTCACTCCTTGTAGAGCTTTATCAAGTCATGTTTCACTCCTTGTAGAGCTTTATCAAGTCATGTTTCACTCCTTGTAGAGCTTTATCAATTCATAACTTGCTAAAGTTCTACACAAAAGCTCGTTCTGCATCGATATTTCTTTGACAATCTGTCCAGAACTCCATAGTGACCAGCTGAGTGTCTTAATGGTGGTTAACATGAAAGCGGTGGTGGCGGTGGTGATGGCGGTGGTGATGGCGGCGGTGACGGTGGCGGTGGCGGTGGTAGTAGCAGTGGTGGTGGTGATAGCAGTGGTGGTGGTGACGGTGCTGGTGGTGACGGTGGTGGTGGTGATTGCAGTGGTGGTGGCGGTGGTGATGGCGGCGGTGACGGTGATGATGGTGGTGATTTCGGTGGTGACGGTGGTGGCGGTGGTAGTGGTAGCGGTGGCGGTGGTGGCAGTGACAGTGGTGGTGGTGGCGACGTGACGCGGTGTAGTGGCGGGGGTGTTGGCTGAGCGGCGGTGGTGTGGTAGAGGTGGTTGACAAGTGGAGTGAGCGGATGGTGGGGGGAGGGGTCGGTGTTATTGGTGGTGGCGAGTGGACTGGGGAGTGAGTGGTAGGTGTGCTTATGTGGGGTCAGTGTGGTGGTGGTGGTAGTAGGTGATGGAGTGGTGGTGGTATTGGTGGGAGTGTGGTGGTAATGAGTGCGTAGTGGTGGGTATGAGTGGGTGACTGAGGTGGTTGGTGAGGTGGAGGTGGTGAGTGGCAGTGTGTGGTGGTAGATGGTAGGTGGGGTAGTGCTAGTGGTGGTAATGATAGTGGTGGTGGTGGTTGTTGTAGTGGTGGTGAAATTGGTAGTGGTGGTAGTGGTAGTGGTGGTAGTAGTAGTGATAGTGGTGGGTGAATGGTGAGTGAGTGGTAGTGGTAGTGTGGTGAGTAGTGGTGTGGTGGTGCAGTAGTGGTGGTAGTGGTGGTAGTGGTGGTGGTAGTGGTGGTGGTAGTGGTGGTGGTAGTGGTGGAGTGGTGGTGGTGTGCTGGTGAGGTGGTGAGTAGTAGTGGTGTAGTGGTGGTGGTGAGTGGTGAGTGGTGGTGTGCGGTGGTAGTGGTAATGGAGTGGTAGTGGTGGTGTGGATGATAGTGGTGGTGGAGTGGTGGTGGTAGTGGTGGTGGTGATGATAGTGGTGGTAGTTGGTAGGTGGTTAGTGTGTGTATGATAGTGGTGGTGTGGTTAGTGGTGGTAGAATTGGAGTGGTGGTAGTGGTAGTGTGGTAGTAGTAGTGGATGAGTGGTGGTAGTGAGTGGTGTAGTGGTTATGGTGGTGGTGTTAGTGGTAGTAGTGGTAGCGGAAGTAGTGGTGGTGGTAGTGGTGGTGGTAGCAGTAGTGGTGGTAGTGGTGGTGGTAGTGGTGGTGGTAGTGGTGGAAGTAGTGGTGGTGTAGCGGTGGTGGTAGTAGTAGTGGTGGTGGTGTTAGTGGTAGTGGTCGTAGTGGTGGTGGTAGTGGTAGTAGTTGTGGTGGTGGTAGTAGTGGTGGTAGTAGTGGTGGTAGTAGTGGTGGTAGTGGTGGTGGTGTAGCGGTGGTGGTAGTGGTGGGTAGTAGTGGTGGTGAGTGGTGGTGGTAGTAGTGGTGGTAGTGGTGGTGGTGTAGGTGGTGGTAGTGGTCTAGTGGTATGGTAGTGGTGGTGAGTGGAGCAGGTGTGGTGGTGGTGGTAGTGGTGGTGGTAGTGGTGGTGGTAGAGTGGTGGTGGTAGTGGTGGTGGTAGTAGTGGTGGTGAGTGGTGATGGTGGTAGTGGTGTGGTAGAGTGGTGGTGGTAGTGGTGGTGGTAGTAGTGTGTGGTAGTGGTGGTGGTGGTAGTGGTGGTGGTGGTGGTGGTGGTGGTAGGTGTGGAGTGGTAGTGTGGTGGTAGTGGTGGTGGTGAGCGGTGGTGGTAGTGGTAGTGGTGGTGTGGTAGTGGTGGTAGGTAGTGGTGGTGGTAGGGTGGTGGTAGTGGTGGTGAGTGGTAGTGGTGGTGGTGGTGGTGGTAGTAGTGGTGGTAGTGGTGGTGGTGTAGGGTGGTGGTAGTGGTAGTGGTGAGTGGTGGTAGTGGTGGTAGTGGTGGTGGTAGTGTGGTGGGGTGGTGGTGGTGGTAGTGGTGGTGGTGTAGGTGGTGGTAGTGGTAGTGGTGGTGGTGGTAGTGGTGGTGGTAGTAGTGGTGGTGAGTGGTGGTGGTGGTAGTGGTAGTGGTGGTGGTGGTGGTGGTAGTGTGGTGGTGTAGGGTGGTGGTAGTGGTGGTGGTGGTAGTGGTGGTGGTGTGGGTGAGTGGTAGTGGTGGTGGTGGTGTGGAGTGGTGGTGGGGGTAGGGTGGTGGTAGTGGTGAGTGGTGGTGGTGGTAGTGGTGGTGGTAGTGGTGGTGGTAGTGGTGAGTGGTAGTGGTTGAGTGGTAGTGGTGTGGTGAGTGGTGAGTGGTGGTGTGGTGGGTGGTGAGTGGTGGTAGTGGTGGTGGTGGTGGTAGTGGTGGTGGTGGGTGGTGGTAGTGGTGGTGGTGGTGGTAGTGGTGGTGGTAGTGGTAGTGGTGGTGGTAGGTGTAGTGTGGTAGTGGTGGTAGGTGTGGTGAGTGGTAGTGGTGGTGGTAGTGGTGGTGGTAGTGGTGGTGGTAGTGTGGTGGTGGGTGGTGTAGGGTGGTGGGTGGGTAGTGGTGGTGGTAGTGGTGGTGGTAGTGGTGGTGGTAGTGGTAGTAGTGGTAGTGGTAGTGGTAGTGGTGGTGGTAGTGGTGGTGGTAGTAGTGGTGGTGGTGGTGGTGGTAGTAGTGGTAGTAGTGGTAGTGGTAGTGGGTGTCTGGCTGCTTCATGATACATATAAATATTACCATCTTAAAGGAGATGTAAGTGGACTTGAACACTTGACATGATCGTTGTGACAGTGTTATGTATCTTCATAAGAGTTTTAACTTTAATAAGAACAGTAGTAGTAATGGGGGTAGTAATAGCAGAAGTAGTATTAGTAGTTGTGGCAGTAGTAGTTGTGTGGTGGTGGTAGCAGTGATGGAACTAGGGGTAGTGGTCGTAGCAGTTGTAGTATTAGCAGTAGTACTGGTAGTTTAAGTAACAACGATAATAGTACTTTGGTACTGGTAGTATTAAAAGCAGTAGTAACAGTCGTTGTGGTTCTTCCAGTAGTTACGGTGCTGGTGGTAGTAGTAGTAGTAGTAGTAGTAGTAGCAACAGTCGTAGTCGTAGTAGTAGTAGTCATGGCAGTCATAGTAAAAGTCAAAAAATAAATACATCCAATAGACCCCTGGCTGTCTTCAAGAAGGCACTGGACAGGCGCCTGAAGTCAGTACCTGACCAGCCGGGCTGTGGTTCGTACGTCAGTTTGCGTCCGGCCAGGAGTAACAGCCTGGTTGATCAGACCCTGATCCACCACAAGGCCTGGTCTCAGACCGAGCCGCGGGAGCGTTGACCCCCGAAACCCTCTCTAGGTATACTACAGGTATTCACATTAAACAAGTTGCTTGTAGCTCGGTGGTAGCGCCTTTGCCTCACAATTGAAGAACCAGGGTTCAATCCCTGGCAGGTGCGGATGTTGTCACGTTTCCTTACACATGTTGCACCTGTTCACCAAGCCTTGGGCAGGTACGTGGATGCTAGCTAGTTGACAGTGGTGGCTCGTCTCCTAAGAGAGAGAGAGAGAGAGAGAGAGAGAGAGAGAGAGAGAGAGAGAGAGAGAGAGTACACTTCAGATATGTCCGGTCTTTAAAAGTGAGCTGAGGCACTATTTGAAGCTATCATGTAGAATCAATGTTGTGACACAATTCACCATGTAATTTTTGTTTTCGATATGAAACGATGTTACAAAATGACACGATATCTATTAGTAATAGACATCTCCAGTGAACACTAGAAAGGATAGCCTTTCTAGCATCCAGCTTGTTAAAGGGCTTTTGCAACAAAGTCAGTATCCTGGTCCAGTTATCCGATATATTCAATAAGCTCCATGTGGATTACAACTGTTAGGGTACTAACCAAAGCATAAAATTTAATATGTTTATTAACCATATGTACATATGATCAGGATGTTCATTAAGTAATGTATTAGGAGGTTAGCTCCTACACTGCTCTCATATACCATAAGGCTGTGCTGAGGGCACATATATCCAAATGACTCTGAAGTACCATCACGTACAATGTCAGTAATTACAATAATACAGATATATGCAAATAAGAATATGTGTGTATGAGTGTGCTCCAGGTAACTCTAAAGACTCGACTCAACCAGTGTCCGACTGAACTTCTCATAAGCTAGCTTCTCCAACAAACTGACAATCAGAACAGCTTGATTGACCAGTAAAATGACAAATTCGCAGAACAGCAATATAACAAGCAACAGCAACACAGCGTCCGGAACCAGGAGATAGAAAATCGACCCTAACTGGGGACCATCAATAGATCCTCCAAAACAGTCACAAAACTCCCTTTCTACTGAAGCTAGGTTCAGCATAAACAATCCCAAACTGTGACGGTGCACAGATGCTTTATCGAATTAGGTCAGGAGCTGTAGCTAGAGACCTGAGTAATCTCAGAGTGTCAATGTGACACACAACCCAGAAAAACGTCGAAAATCACTGTCTAGTCTATCCTCTGTGAACAGAGTTACACAGAGTCCTGAGAAGTATGTTTCGTCTCACCACCGAATACATACTCTACCCAAACAGAGTCTAAATGGCGAGAAAACAAGCAGAGACAGGAGAGAGAGGTGTTGACTCAACGATGTCCAGCTGCGTAGTGCTCTGGAGGGAGAAGCAGCCACCCACCTCAGGTGGAATCACGTGACTCCTCCCAGCAACTAGACGCCGGCAACATAACAAGCGTAGTGTCATAATCAGTAGTTTGCCAACTCCAAGGCAGCTACTTCAAACATGAGCACAATTTATGATGTTACATCCTACCTATTACAAAAGCTAAGTCAAATAATGTCAAATATAAGTCCAATAATAATATAAAGCACGATATTAACGATTTAGCTATTATCGAGAATATCAGCAATATAAAATTATAGAAAATGGAAATACACATAAAATATATCATACACAGGTATATACAATGGGGCCCATTCTGGGGTCGCAATAAACGAATATAGTAACTGAGCCTAGAGAGTAACAGAGAAAAAGTAGTTAGACAGTAGTTTAATCTCTATCTCTCTCTCTCTGTCGTATAAAAGTGTAGACATTAAGGGAGAAGCTCCATAACTTCTGAAGAAGGAAGGCTTCAGGTTACGAGCGGCTAGCAGCTCCTGCTCCACTCACAGTAATATGAATGTAAATTTGATCTCTCTGGGAGGCTGCTGCAGCCCATCTCATGGGAAGCTCCTGCAACTCTTCTCCTGGGAGTGCAGCCCTTCTCCTAGGAGGTTCCTGCAGCCCGTCGCCTGGAAGGCTCCTGCAGCCCTTCTCCAGGGAGGCTTCTGCAGCCCTTCTGGGAGGATCCTCCTGTCCTTTGGGAGACTCCAGCAGTCCTTCTTCTATCAGACTCCTGCAGTTCTTTTCCTGGGAAGCTCTTTCAGTCCTTCTGGAAGACTCCTGCAGTCCTCCAGCTCTGAGGTTCTGTTCTATGTGTGTGTGTGTATTCTTACCAGTTTGTACTTACCTATTCGTGGTTGCAGGGGTAGATTCACAGCTCCTGGCCCTGCCTCTTCGCTGGTTGCTATTAGGTTCATTCTCTCCCTGCTCCATGAGCTTTATCGCATCTCTTCTTAAAGCTATGTATGGATCCTGCCTCCACTACATCACTCTCCAGATTGCTCCACTTCCTGACAACTCTATGATTGAAGAAATACTTCCTAACATCCCTGTGACTGATGTGAGTCTTCAACTTCCAGGTGTGACCCCTTGTGTCCCATCTCTGAAACTTCCTGTCCGTAATCACCTTGTCAATTCCTCTTAGTGTTTTATATGTCTTTATCATGTCCTCCCTATCCCTCCTGCCCTCCAGTGTCGTCAGATTTATTTCTCTTAACCTTTCCTCGTAGGACATACCCCTTAGCTCCGGGACTAGTCTTGTTGCAAAATCTTTGCACTTTCTCTGATTTCTTCATGTGCTTGACCAGGTGTGGGTTCCATACTGGTGCTACATACTCTAATATGAGACTGACGTACACGGTACACAGAGTATTGAATGATTCATTACTCAGGTGTCGGAACGCTATTCTTAGGTTTGCCAGGCGCCCATATGCTGCAGCAGTTATTTGGATGATGTGCGCCCCATGATATGTGCTCGGTATTATACTCAACCCAAGATCCTTTTCTATGAGTCCATGAGTGAGGCTTGTAGTCTTTGACCCCCAAGCCTGTACTCTGTATGCGGTCTTCTTTGACCTCTAAATCATCATGACTTTTCACTTGGTGGGGCTAAACTCCTGGAGCCAGTCGTCGAACGAGGCCTGCAGCCTGTCCAGATCCCTCTGTAGTCCTACCTGATCTTCATTCGTTTGAGTTCTCCACATAATCTTCAAGTCTTCTACAAACAGACACACCTCTGAATCCATCACTTCCGCCATGTCATTCACATATATCAGAAAGAGCAACTGCCCTAAGACTGACCTTTGTGGAACACGGCTCGTCACAGGCGCTCACTCTGACACCTCGTCACGTACCATCACTCGTTGTTTCCTCCCTGTCAGGTATTCTCTGATCCATTGCAGTGCCTTTCATGTTATTCCTACCTGCTCCTCTAGCTTTTGCACTAATCTCTTGTGCGGAACTGTGTCAAAAGCCTTATTACAGTCTAAGAAAATGCAATTTACCCAACCCTCACTCTCTCTCCTGCTTTACTTCTGTCACCTTGTCGCAAAACTCCAGTAGATTTGTGACACAGGATTTCTGCTCCCTGAAACCGTTTCATGTATAAGCTCATTCCTTTCTTCTGATAAGCTTCTCCATGACTTTGCATACTATACATATCAGTAACACTGGTCTGTAGTTTAATGCTACCTGTCTGTCTCCTTTCTTAAAGATTGTGACTACATTTGCTGTCTTCCACACTTCAGGTAGGTGCCCCATTTCGATAGATGTAATGAAGATTGCTGTTACTGGCACACATAGTGTCTCTGCTCCCTCTCTCAGGACCCACAGAGAGATGTCTGGTCCCACTGCCTTTGAGGTATCCAGCTCACTTACTAGCCTCTTCACCTCCTCGGTTGTGTGTAGTGAGTCCAGCACTTGTTGTTGTACCCTACCATCCCAGTTTGCTGGAGTCCTTTCTATCTCCACTGAAAATACTTCCTTCAGTCTTATGTTGAGCTCTTCATATACTTTTAGTCGTTTCTTGTGATCTCTCCTCCTTCCTTCCTCAACCTGATTACCAGGTCCTTGATAGTTGTTTTCCTCTCCATGTGGCTGCCCAACAGCTTTGGGTCAGATATGACTCTCGATGATATGTCATTCTAGTATTGGCACTAGGCCTCCCTCCTTATTCATGTATATTTGTTTGTGGCTCTTTTACCTTTGGATGAACCAAGGGATCGTTTTGGTCTTCACATTGTTTCTGTTGCCATTGGGTACAAACTTCTCCTCTGCCTCCTTGCATTTTGTGGTCACATATTCCATAATTTAATTTACTGTTTTTCCCGCCAGTTCTCTTTCCCACTGTACCACTTTTGTAGTCTGTCCTCTCCCATCCTATGCTCTTCACTCTCCACTTTTAACTCAACAATGTATTCAAAGCTCAGTACCATGTGATCACTAACTCTGAGGAACCTTCCAAATGTGATGTCCCCAATATCTGAACTACTCAAGGTAAATATAAGGGCCAGTTTCATTTTCCTCTCTCTCTCTCTCTCTCTCTCTCTCTCTCTCTCTCTCTCTCTCTCTCTCTCTCTCTCTCTCTCTCTCTCTCTCTGGCAGTGTCCCTAACTTGTTGATGCATGAGGGTTTCTAGTACCACCTCCATCATTTTAGCCCTCCACGTTTCTGATCTTCCATGTGGCTCCAGGTTTTTCTAGTTAATCTCCTTGTAATTGAAATCACTTACAACTAGTAACTTCGCCTTACCTAAATGGACTCTTCTAGCAACCTCAGCTATTGTGTCCACCATTGCTCTGTAACTCTCATCATACTCCTGTCTTAGCTTCCTGCTATTCTGTGGTGGGTTGTACATCACTGCAATCACCACCTTTTGACCCCTAGTCTGAAGTGTTCCTACTATGTAGTCCCTTTCTTCCTTTCTGTCCATTCCTTCCATTCTCTCAAAACTCTACTGGTTTCTGATGATTAGTGCAATTCCTCCTCCCCCTGTGTTCCTTCTATCTTTCCTTAGGATCTGATATCCAGATGGAAAGATCACATCTGTTATCATCCCTGTGAGCTTTGTTTCTATGAGCACTGTGATGTCTGGGGATGTCTCTATGTTTCTTTCATGCCACTCCTCACATTTATTTGTTACTCTGTCTGTATTGGTGTACCATACTTTCAGTTCTTTTCGAATACTGTGTTCTGGGGGGTTTGTGGGAGCTGGGGAAGAGACTGGACAGGATATTATGGGAGGCTGCTGGGAAGGTGGAGTTTGTGATTGGTGTGGGGGCTGTGGGCACAGAGTGTGGGTTGTTGTGGGTTAATTTGTTTGGTTGTGGCAGGGTTGTTAGGGTTGAAAGTGTTCTGTGGGGGGTTCTGAGGGAGGTTGTGTTTGCTGGTCCTCCTGAGTCTGGGTTCCCCTTCTCGTCTCTATCCTTGACTGTCTTTCCTGCCCTTTGTGTCTTTGTATCCTCTCTCTCAGTTTCTGTCGTTCTCGTGTTCTGTTGCAGTCTAGGTACAGGATTGTGTTTCATACCATTTCTGACTTGAAAATCAATTTGACTGGATGCTTTTCCCCCTTTAAGTATCCCTCCTATTCTCTGAAAATTTGTCAGCTGTGTCATGTCTTCCTCTATTGTCTCTTTCATATTTTTTTATCTCTTTTTTCTCCCCCTGTCTTCTTTCTTTGTGTGTGTGTAAGTGATGGTTGATCTTCACCTCATGTGTTCTGTTGTGTGTGAGGGTTGACCTCCAGCTCTTGGGTTCTGCTTTGTGCTTGATCTTTAGCTCTTAGGTTGTTCTTTTTAACTTTCATTTAATTGAAGTAGTTATTTTCTAATCCCTTTCCCTTTTGTCATACCCATGAAACTTGCTTTATCTAACTTGTTCCCAAATGTTTCACTTGTTCTCTACCCTTAAATTGAAAAAAAGTACTTTCAAACGTCCCTAAGGTTCATTAATACTTTTAGTTTCTATCTATGTCCCTTTTGTTCCGGTTCTTCCTATGTGAAACAATCTATCTCGCATATTTTGTTTATACATTACTCAGCTGTCCAGGCGTTAATGAAAGAGTAGGTGTACGATCAGGTGAAGGTGCAAATGGAGGAAAATTGACGGAGGATTAACAGCAAGTTTTACAAAAGTGAGGAGGACGAAAGGGGAACTTTCTGGTTAGTGGTGAGGATTGGCGCTAAACTGAAGATTAGAAGGCCTGAAAAAGTTATAAAAACTTCTCTCTTGCTGGATATCTAGTGCAACAACGAGGCAAGACGACGGAAAGGTGTGCAAGAAGACACAGTATGTACATCCTTGTAGTTGGTGACTGTTTCAGTGTGTGTCTCATGCATTCTGTAACTGGGAAAGAAAAAATGTGATTCGTGTTTGTTTTTCCTGGTGCAGGATTAAGGGACATCATGAACCGCATGACCAACAACCTGGCTGATTGTAGAAACGATGCCAGTGTTTGCCTGAGTGTGGGAAACAACGGTATGGTATCAAGAGGGCAAGAAGTGAAAATTTGCTACATAAATATAGGCTCGCTATTAAAAGATTATGAAAAAGAAGGTGGTATACCTGTCAGTCTGCCTAAGATGAGGGTTGAAAATTAGTGGCACTTCAGGACACTTGGAGTAAATATCTGGCATCGTTAATGCTGTGAGGAATCCATGATGAAGGTTACTGACAACTGAGACACATTTTTCGATAAAAGTGTCTTGGTGGCAAGAGATGAAATTCATCTTTCACAGATGAAATTCATCTGTCAACTGAGAGTATGATCAGTGGCCTATCTGATAGTGGGCTGTGGAAAAAAAACAATTTGGGTTTAATTTGGGCTAATACGCCGTGATTCTGTGAAAGAGAAACCGATATTGAAGGTGTGAATTTGCGTGAAAGTGGTGAGACTTTTATGGGACCTGGATCAGAAATGTCATGATCAACCATAGCACAATATACCGCAACTCCTAGAAACACTTGGAGGAAGGCAAGGACGAAGGAGAACAAGGAAGGAGGAAGGTAAGGAGGGACGAAGACAAGGGAGAGGAAGGCAAGGAGAGGGACGAAGACAAGGGAGAGGAAGGCAAGAAGAGAGGGATATATGACAATGTATCGGCATTAGGGAAGATAATTATAGCTCCACTCCATAAAGGTGGCAGCAAAACATTAGCTAAGAACTATAGACCAATAACTCAAACGTCCCACATCATAAAAATCTTTGAAAGAGTACCAAGAAGCAGGATTGCAAACCACTTGGATTCCCTAAAACTGCACAATCCAGGGCAACATGGGTTCAGAGCAGGTCGCTCCTGCTTCTCGCAACTACTGGATCACTATGATATGGTCTAGGATACACTGGAAGAAAAAAAGAATACAGATGTAATATACAAAATACGTGCTAAAAGAATAAATGGCAAAGTGGGGAGATGGATCTTCAACTTTCTAACTGTCTCTGAAATCTTTCACCAGTCCTCTCAATAGGTTATTTAAACCACTAACCACTATTAAATATATATATATATATATATATATATATATATATATATATATATATATATATATATATATATATATATATATATATATATATATATATATATAATATATATACAGAATATACAGTTAGGAATTCTTATTCTTAGCATAAACATGAACTCCCAGCTGTCCTGACCCACATGGCCCACCTGCCATAATTAATACCCTTTTTCTCAACATGACTAACTCCCAGTGTCTTGACACACTGTAATCACAGGGTATGATGGTTACATCACTTTAAAGTATAACTCTTACCTCTGGCACACACATTCTGCCCAGAAAGATATAAGAAAGACACAGCATTCCTCCCAGCTTCAAGCCATGAGCAGCAGAGTCAGAACAAGGGAGGGGCTTAGCTATGCTCCTCCCACTCCAAAAACAACAAAGAAAAGACTATCGCCTTGCAGCACTCCACATGCATCCACAATAATTTGTTTTTCTCATACACCTTTTTACTTTTACAAAAAGAAATACAACTTTATAAACTACTTATTTAAATGTGTGTATGTGCGTGTATACTATAACCTATTATATTGAGAAAAGGCTTGACTCAGCTTCTTCTTAAGTCTTAAGAGTGGCTTGCCCTTAGGACATTTAAGCAGCAATTATGATCAATTCAATATAATTAGGTATTCCATATTAACTGCTACTTAAATGCATCAATACATGTTGGGTCCTATAGCCCCATAACACTAACCAATCGAACACAAAGAATAGTGGTAAACAAAGTTAAATCGGAAGCTGCCATAGTAAAAAGCTCTGTTCCACAAGGCACAGTACTCGCCCCCATCCTGTTCCTCATCCTCATATCAGACATAGAGATGTAATCCACAGCACCGTGTCATCCTTTGCAGACGATACTAGGATCTGCATGAGACTGTCATCTATCGAGAAACACAGTTAACATCCAAGAAGATATAAACCAAGTTTTCCACTGGGCAACGGAGAACAATATGATGTTCAATGAAGACAAATTCCAACTACTCTGTTATGGAAACCTGAAGGAAATAATAACTAGAAATGAGTATACTACAAACTCTGATCATACAATAGAGCGGAAAAATAATGTGAGGGACCTGAGAGGGGTAATGTTTGAGAATCTCACTTTCAAGGATCACAAGTGCAAAGAAAATGATAGGATGGATAATGAGAACGTTCAAAACAAGAGATGCCAAGCCAATGATGATCCTTTTCAAATCACTTGTTCTCTCTAGGCTGGAATACTGTTATACATTAACATCTTCGTTCAAAGCAGGTGAAATTGCAAATCTAGAGAATGTACAGAGAACCTTTACTGCACGTATAAGTTCGATCAAACACCTTAACTACTGGGAACGCTTGGAAGCACTTGACTTGTACTCACTGGAACGAAGGCGAGTACAAATCAAGTGCACTTAGAAAATTCTAGAAGGAATGGTCCTGAATCTGCACACAGAAATTACTCCCTACGAAAGTAAGACTGGGCAGGCGGTGCAAAATACCCCCAGTGAAAAGTAGGAGCGCCATTGGTACACTAAGAGAAAACACAATAAGTGTCCGGGGCCCAAGACTGTTCAACAGTCTCCCACCAGGCATAAGGGAAATTACTAATAGGCCCCTGGCTGCCTTCAAGAGGGAGCTGGACAGATACTTAGAGTCGGTGCCGGATCAGCCGGACTGTGGTTCGTACGTTGGACTACGTGCGGCCAGCAGTAACAGCGTGGTTGATCAGGCCCTGATCTACCGGAGGCCTGGTCGTGGAACGGGCCGTGGGGGCGTTGGTCCCCGGAATACCCTGAAGGTAGACACTAGGTAGGCAGGTGAGGAGGGAGGGAGGGGAAAGAGGGATGTATCGGTATCAGGAAGGAGTGTGTGAGGGTCGACCATCACTCCTCATCACAACACTTGGTCGCTGTCAGCGTCAGCTTCTCAACAAGAAGCAATGGCTCTATCCCATTGACAGTAATAAATGAAGACGAAATTCTCCACTTTTCCACCTCTCCAAACTCTTCAGCGTTCTCCTCCTTTTCTGCCCCCTCCTCTTCCTTCCCTCCTCCTCCATTTCCTCTGCTTCTCTTATTTCACTTCCCTCTTTACTCTCCCTTTCCCTTATAACTTCAACTTCTTCCCTTGCTCTTCCTAATCATCATCCACTTCCTCTCCCTCTTTCTCTCTTCTCTTCCTTTTTGTCCCCTTCTCTTTTTGAGCCTGACTCTATGATTATTACTGATTCCATGTCATCACTGAAGGCTCTGCACTCGCATAAGAACTAACGACCTGCTCATTGGAGAAGCCAGACACAGATACTCAAAAATCGAGGAAAAGGGAATTATGTACATTTGTTAGGGATTCCATCACATATTGAATTTCTCCTTCATTTTCCTGAAGGAAATGCAGACTATAACTTTAGTGTTCTGTGTCTAGCATTAGGAATAATATTAGGAGAGAAGTAAATAATGAAATTGAATGTTAGAGGAATGCAACTTGCAATGTGAACAGACTAACTAATGCTGTAGTAGCCAGGCTCAGGCTTGGTTACCAGTACTTCTGGCAGTTTGGTAGATAAACAAATAATGACGAAACCAAATGCAAAGTACAGTGGTACCCCGGATTTCGTCAATAAATTCGTTCCAGAAGGCTGTTCGAGTGCCGTTACCGAACGAATTTGTTCCCATGAGGACGAATGTAAATTACATTAGTTCGTTTCAGACCCCCCAAAATACACTTACAAAAGCACTTACAAAAATACACTTACATAATTGTTCGAGTTGGGAACTGTACGAAATCCGGGGTACCACTGAATGTGGCCAGCCCTATGGTCACTATCTTGAACATGGTGTGCTTAATTGTCCACTTACTGAGGAATATATATATAGAGAGAATGTAATAACCTAATTGATATATCAAAATATCTTGTTAATGAAAATAAGATACCAGACATATTAAGCAAATTTCCTAAATTTGCTTGTAACAGATAAGTGAAGTGCAGATATATATCCAGATGTACTCCTGTTAACCCTTCTGGGGCCTAGTTCCTAGTCCTAATTCACCTCTTCGCTCTCGGACCGGGAGGTTGTCTTGAGCAGTTGTTCCTGAGTTTGCACTTGGCGCATCCAACGACCAGTGGCCTCTGGTGGGAACTTGTGGAGTGACACAGTTTTCTTCAAGCAGCAAAATGGTGGAGTTGTATCACCGGCGTATTAACAGTGTCTGTGTTGAATTGGTAAAAGGAGCCATTTACTCCACCAATGCCGGAGTTTTGCTGCCAGCTATCATCAGAGACGTTTATGGAGTTGAACATGGAGACATTTATGGCATTGCATTGAATGGGAGTGCAAGGATATTCATCAAGCTTACCACGGCGGCTGTATACGACAAACTTGTGGAAAAGTATGAAGAAGTTTGCCTTCCTGTGACTGTTGCAGTGGAGGTAAAGCTCAAGGATGTCTCCAGACGTTACACATGGATCAAAATTAGGAATTTGCCATTCGAAGCGACGGAGCAGGACGTGAGAGCTGCATTTTCGGTGTATGGTGTGATACATTATGCAGCTATGGGAAGGTGGACAGATGGATTTTATGCAGGAGTCCCAGAAGGGTCTTTCAACTTGAAAATGACTTTACGGAATCCTATTCCGTCCTATGTGGTGTTGGAAGAGTTTAGGTCACAGGTTTATGTGACTTATGCTGGGCAAAGGTGTACTTGTAGACTTTGTGACTCTTATGAGCATATTGCGGCTGAGTGTGAGAGGCGACAGGGATGACGACCAATCGGGAGGCACCCTGGGATGGACCAGGGTGTGCCTGAGGAAGTGAGGAGGGACAGTGATGTTGTGGCATCAGTGGGAAAGTGGAGTGACATAGTACAGGGAACAGTGGACGTGTGTGCGACCCTGCTGGTACAGTCGCAGGGTGTGGAAGTGAGTGAGGAACGTCTTGTGCCAGAGGAATTGACATTGGATGTGGGTTTGGAGGCAGTTTTGCCTGAGGTATTGCAGGGATTTTTGGACAGTACCCAAGGGGAGGTGCTTGAGGGTTCTGTGAGCCCTGGTGGTGGGTTATTGGGTGAAGTGGGTATGCTGGGGGAGGATGGCCTGGAGGCTTTACACTTGAATGTGCAAGAGGTGGAAGTGTCAATGCATCAGGAGGATGAAGGTTTGGAAATGGAGGCTAGTAGTCGATGGGGAGTGAGGAGGATGACGTCCTGCCTCCTGGTCAAGGGACCTGTAAAAAGGTATGGGTTGAGGCGTCTTATAAGGCATCCAAGAATGTAGATGGTGTGAGTGGGGCGAGGGGTAAGAAGTCCCTGGTTAAAGGTCTTGGGACTGGAAAACAGGCATCGAGCAGGGATGGAAGGTATAAGGGAAAGCCACCTCTAGCATTTTCAGGTGCCTCACGCTAAATGTTAATGGGCTGAAGGATGAAGTGAGAAGATCGTGGGTAGTGGGGACTCTAAGACGTTTGGCGTTTTTGCAGGAACATAACTATAAGTATGGAAGAGACCTTTTGTTGCCTGGGTATAGAGTGTATGCGGGTTGTTCGGGTAAGTTCAAGGGTGGGGTAGCAGTAGTAGTGAACGAAAATAGCCCCTTTCAGCTTTTGGCATGGGAGGAGGGGAGGGTGGTGAAGGTCAATGGGGACTGGGGAGGTGTGAGGGTGACGTTTGTGGGGGTATATTTGCCGGCTGGGAGCAGTAGGAGGATCAAGGAGGATTATGTTAGGGATCAGTTGGTTTTTTTCTTGGGAGGTATGGCAGCGGTAGTGGTGATAGGGGGTGATTGGAACAGTATTATTAGGAAGAAGGATGTGGAGCCGAGAGGGGCGGGATGCGAATTGGGTGTGTTGAGGGACGTTTTGGGGAGTGCTGGGGTTGTAGATGTGGTGGGAGGTGGTTGGAAGGTGGACTACACATTTATTAGAAGAGGCTACACTGCTCGCCTTGATAGAATTTACGTGTCTAGGGCAGGGGATGTAGGGGAGGTGAGGTGTGTGGATGTGGGGTTTTCTGACCACAGAGGTGTTGTGGTGGAACTGGCATGGGAGGGGATGGTACGGTGGTATTCGAGTCATTGGAAACTAAATGTGCGGCTTTTGGATGGGGAGGAGGGCAGGGAATGATTTGAGAAGTGGTGGGAGTGTATGTGGGGGCAAGGGAAAGTGGTGGAAGATGTGGTGGGATGGTGGGAATGGGTGGCTAAGCCGGCTATCAGAAAATTCTATAGGGTAAGGGGAAGGGAGGAAGCGCAGTGGAGGTATGGTTTGGAGAAGTATTTGGAGGGACGGCTGGGGTAGGTCTGGCCAACATATGGTTGAGATGGAGGAACTTAAGGATAGGTTATGTGTCCTGCAAAATGAGCATAATGATGCAATTCGATTACGTGGTGGGCTTGAGGAGGCTCTATGGGGTGATAGGCTATCGGCATGTGTGTTGCGAAATTGTAGGAAACGGAGGGAGGGAATGATGGTATCGAGGATGGTGGTGGAGAATGACGTAGAGGGGTATGCGTTGGGGCAGGTAATGAGGTCGACTGAGGCTATAAGTTTATATTTAACATCGTGGTTTCAGAGATACTTGAGGGCGGGGGAATGTGGGGGACAGGAGGGTGATGTTGTGGTAGAGGGAATTGTGCAGAAATTGGGAGATGAGGATAAGGAGGAAATGGGGGGTGTGATTAGTGAGGACGAGGTTTGGGGAGCTGTGAGTGGTTTGAGTAAACAAAAGGTGCCAGGGATGGGTGGGATCCCTAATGACTTTTATGTAACTCATTGGGGTATAGTAAAGGAGTGTTTGGTTAGGGTTCTTAATGGTATGAAGGAGAATGGGAGGATGGGGTTGACACAGCATACTGGGGTGGTGGTTTTGGTGGGCAAGGGAGGGGAGAGAGATAGAATCAAGAATTATAGAGGATTATCGTTAATGTGCACTGATTATAAGATATTTGCAAAAGTGTTGGGGAATGGGGTTAAGAGGGTGGTTGGAGGAGTGGTAGAGGAAGGGCAGTATGGTATACCTGGCAGGTGTATGGCAAGGGGGCATGAAAGGATTAGGAAATTTATTGAGGACATGGAAGAGGGGGGTCCTTGCATTGGATTGGGAGGCAGCATAAGATAGTGAAGATAGGGAAATGCTGTGGAGGATTATGAGGAGGCAGGGTTTAGGGGAAGAAATTGTAGGCTGGGCTGAGACATTATATAGGGAAGCAAGAGTGAGAGTACAAGTTAATGGGTTGGTGGGTGGAGAAGTGTGTATGGGGAAGGGGTTGCGGCAGGGTTGTCCCCTGTCGCAAATGCTTTTTGCATGTCTGCAGGACCCATTGTATAGATTAGTTAAGACAGAAGTGGGAGGGGGTTGTGGGAGTTTAAGTGGTGATGGGGGTATTATTGGTTACGTGGATGATACTACGGTGCTGGTGAGGAGGGAGAGGAGTTTGGAGGCTGTACGGACGATTGTGAGGATTTTTGGGAGAGCAACAGGTATGAGGATTAATAGGGCCAAGTCTCGCCTATTGGAAGTAGGGACGTGGGTGGGTGGAGGGTTGGGGTTGAGTGTGGGTGGTCAGTTGCCGATAGATTAAAGATATGTGGTATCATTTTTATGAATGATTTGGGTGAAGCGAGACGTGTTACTGTGGGAGGTGTAATGACTAGGGCAATACAGGATGAATGGGTGGAGGCCGGGGTTAACTATGTTGCAGCGTGTGATTGTGGTGAATGTTTTGGTTTATAGTAAGATATGGCATGTGGCGAGGATTTACCCAATTCTGAAAGGCGATGTTGTGGAGTTGATACGAAGGGTCTTCAGGTATGTATGGGGGTATGGTAGGCATTGGTTGCGAAAGGAAGTTGTAATGAAGAGGGTGGGTTTGGGGGGTATGGGGTTAATTAATTTGGAGATGCATATCATGAGTGTGTATGTGAAGTCCTGCTTTCTGGAGAGGGGAGGGGTACAGGGGAAATGAGTGGGTGGGGTAATGGAGGTATTGAAGAAATGGTGGAGGGGTAAGGAGTTGGACCAGTGTGGGAATATGTTGCGCAGGCTTTTGAGTGTGAGGAATCCGGCGAACGTTACGGCTAGTGTATTAGGGAGAGTCGGGGGAGGAAGGGAGGTTTATGAGGGTTTAGCGGTGCTTCCAGTGTATAATTGGAAAGGGATATGGAGTGAGTTGCGGGGTATGTGGTTGAAGGCGAGGTCAAGGGAGGTCATGTTTAGGTTTTTGCATGGGGTACTTGCTTCCAGAGCAGTTTTGTTCAAAATGGGGTTAGCAGGGGATGCCCGGTGTGTTAGGTGTGGAGGAGAGGACACGACATATCATGGGTTATATTTTTTTGATCACCTAGAGGGCGTCCGGTATTGGGTGAGGGAGTAGTAAGAGAAATGGGGAGGGGATTAATGCATTGAGGTTTATGTGTTTAGATATAGGGGGGTGGAGGGATGTGTTAGGATGGGGCTCATGTATTTGGTAGTGGATTTTGTGACTGTATCTTGGGCTTTGAGGGAACAACCTGGGGGTGTTCGGATAAGGGCTATTGCTGCAGCTATGTATAGAACGAAATGTAGGAACAGGTTATTATATGGGGAGGGGTGGGCTAGGTTTTTTACTGATGGTTATAGGGAACTTACGGTGGGGGGTTATTGGGGGTGGGGAGTGTGCTACGATGAAAGGGGCTATTTACGTAGGATGGGGTGAGGTTGAGGGAGTGTTTGTCTTGGTTGCATTTAGGCATGAATGTAAAGGGGGAAAGTGTATGTTGTGTTGTGGGGGGAAGGGGGGGGGTTGATGGTGGACGACTCATTTTGGGAATGTGTAATCTGACTTTGGACTGGCAGGGAAGAAGGGATGCATGGAGTTGTGTGTCACGTTTTGTGTGAACTCTGGGAGACTGAGGACGGGGGAGGGGGGTTCATTGGGAGGTGGCTTTCCCTGTTTGCAGCCTTTTGGTTTTCTTTCGGGTTTATTTTTTGTCCTATGTATAGCACGGCACTTGAGATAGGATGTTGCTGCTGCAAGTTTTAAAAAAATTAAAAACAAAAAAGTTCCTAGTCCTTGTGTGTATCCAGATGCTGTTGTGCTACCCTCCACAGGATGGATAACGGGGCTCAATAAACTAGCCACTTCGGTAGCAAAATCTAAATCCCTTTGTCTCCTCCATTTCCCACACTTCTTTTTTATCCTCAGTTTATTTTTTTCATTCACTTCTTTTTGCAAATTCAATATCTTAACTTTTGTGGAATAAAATAAATAAATTTATGACAAAATAATAATAATAATAATCATAATAATAATCATAATAATCATAATAATAATAATAATAGTAATAATAATAAATATCTTTCCTCTTCTTTTTCTTCCTCTTCTACATCTTTTCTTCTTCTACGTCTTCTTATTCTTATTATTATTATTCTTATTATTATTATTATTAGTAGTATTATTAGTATTATTATTATTGATAATATTAATATAAATATTATCGTTATCATTATTATTATTAATATAAATATTATTATTATTACTATTATTATTATTATTATTATTACTATTATTATTTTTATTACTACACACAAAAAATAGGAGTAAAATATAGGCTATATCGAAACCTTTTATTTTGCCTAATTTCAACTATTTTTTTGTGTTGTTTTGAGAAAGAGTGAATACCGTAGTGAACACGGGATTGCCATCAGCCCAGCGACGCCAACTGCAACACTATTTTTGCAAACCTGACTTCCATAAATCTCTCTAACTGGTAGTCTCTTTTTCTGGTGTTGGTGGTGAGTAGGTGGTGGAGGTAGTGGTGGTGGAGGAGGAGGTGGTGGAGGAGGTGTTGAAGGAGGTGGTGGTGGTGGAGGTGGATGTGGAGGAGGTGGTGGAGGTGGAGGAGGTAGTGGCGGAGGTGGTTTCGGAGGTTGTGAAGGTGATGGTGGAGGTGGTTTCGGAGGTTGTGAAGGTGATGGTGGAGGTGGTTTCAGAGGTGGTAGTGGAGGTGGAGGAGGTGGTGGAAGAGGTGGAGGAGATACTCGAACAGATGGTGGTGGTGGAGGAGGTGGTGAAAAATGTGGTGGAGGAGGTTGTGAAGTTGGTGGTGGAAAAATTGGTGGAGGTGTTGGAGGGGGTGGTGGAGAAGGTGATGGAGGAGGTAGTTGTGGTGATGGTGGTAGAGAAGGTGGAGGTGGTGGAGGAGGTGGTGGTGATGGAGGAGGTGGTGGTGGTGGAGGAGGTGGAGAAGGTGGTGGTGGTGGGGAGGTGGTGGTGGTGGGGAGGTGGTGGTGGTGGTGGAGGTGGTGGTGGAGGAAGTGGTGGTGGAGGTATTAGAGGAGGTGGTGGTGGTGGAGGAGGTGAAAGAGGTGGTGGTGAAAGTGATGGTGGAGAAGGTGGTGGAGGTGTTGGAAGTGATGGTCGTGGAGGTGGTGGTGGTAGAGTAGGTGATGGTGGAGGTGGTGGTGATGGAGGAGGTGGTGATGGAGATGGAGAAGGTGGTGAAGGTGTGAAGGTGGTGGAGGTGATGGTGGAGGTGGTGGTGGAGGAGGTGAAGTTGCTGAGGGTGGTGGAGAAGGTGGTGGAGGGGTTGTTGTGGTGATGGTGGAGGAGGTGGTTGTGGTGGTGGTGGAAGAGAAGGTGGAGGTGTAGGAGGAGGTGGTGGTGGTGGAGGAGGTGGTGGTGGTGGTGAAAGAGGTGGTTGTGGTGGTGATGGTGGAGGAGGTGGTAGTGGAAGAGAAGGTGGAGAAGGTGGTGGTGGTGGAGGAGATGGTGGTGGTGGAGGAGATCGTGGTGGTGGAGGAGGTTTTAGAGGTGGTGGTGGTAGTGATGGGGGAGGTGGTGGTGGTGGAGGTGAAAGAGGTGGTGGTGAAAGTGATGGTGGAGAAGGTGGTGGAGGTGTTGGAAGTGATGGTCGTGGAGGTGGTGGTGGTAGAGTAGGTGATGGTGGAGGTGGTGGTGATGGAGGAGGTGGTGATGGAGATGGAGAAGGTGCTGAAGGTGTGAAGGTGGTGGAGGTGATGGTGGAGGTGGTGGTGGAGGAGGTGAAGTTGCTGAGGGTGGTGGAGGGGGTTGTTGTGGTGATGGTGGAGGAGGTGGTTGTGGTGGTGGTGGAAGAGAAGGTGGAGGTGTAGGAGGAGGTGGTGGTGGTGGAGGAGGTGGTGGTGGTGGTGGTGGTGGTGGTGGTGGTGGTGAAGGAGGTGGTTGTGGTGGTGATGGTGGAGGAGGTGGTAGTGGAAGAGAAGGTGGAGAAGGTGGTGGTGGTGGAGGAGGTGGTGGTGGTGGAGGATATGGTGGTGGTGGAGGAGATCGTGGTGGTGGAGGAGGTTTTAGAGGTGGTGGTGGTAGTGATGGGGGAGGTGGTGGTGATAGTGATGGGGGAGGTGGTGGTGGTAGTGATGGGGGAGGTGGTGGTGGTGGAGGTGATGGATGAAGTGGTGGAGGAGGTGGTGGAGAAGGTGGTGGAGGAGGTGGTAGAGAAGGTGGTGGAGAAGGTGGTGAAGGAGGCGATGGAGGAGGTGGTGGTGGATGAGGTGGTAGAGGAAGTAGTGGAGGTGGTGGTAACTTTTGATGATAGCAGTTGGTGGCAGTGGTGGTAGTTAATGATGCTGGCAGTTGTGGTGCTGGGGGTTGTGTTGGGGGAAAGCTGTTTAGTGCTGTATGGTGGTGGTGTTAGGGGTAGTAGACGGAGGTGGGCCAGACAAATGAACCAGTCTCCTCATACCTGCTACCCATGTTCACCTAGCAATTCTCCTAGCACCTGCTGTTCATGTTCGCCTAGCAGTAAAGATTTGCTGTTGCAGGTGGCATCCTGGGAAAAGTTCCACTAGGTTCGGGTATCGTGGGATCCTATGATAATAACCAGTAGCATGTTTTCAGTTTATACAGAACAGTACTCGTGTTTTGGAACGAACCACTGAACATCAAGATTTTGAGCATAGGTTCAGGTGTGAATGTTCAAAGCTATATATATATATATATATATATATATATATATATATATATATATATATATATATATATATATATATATATATATATATATATATATATATATATATATATATATATATATATATATATTATTAACACATCGGCCGTTTCCCACCAAGGCAGGGTGGCCCGAAAAAGAACATTTTTCACCATCATTTACTCCATCACTATCTTGCCAGAGGCGTGCTTACACTACAGTTATAAAACTGCAACATTAACACCCCTCCTTCAGAGTGCCGGCACTGTACTTCCCATCTCCAGGAATCAAGTCCGGCCTGCCGGTTTCCCTGAATCCTTTCATAAATGTTACCTTGCCTACACTCCAACAGCACGTCAAATTCTAAAAACCATTTGTCTCCATTTGCACCTATCTAACACTCTCACGCACGCTTGCTAGAAGTCGAAGCCCCTCGCACACAAAACCTCCTTTACCCCTTCCCTCCAACCTTTCCTAGGCAGACCCCTACCCCACCTTCCCTCCACTACAGATTTATACACTCTCTAAGTCATTTTATTTCGTTCCATCCTCTCTACATGTCCAATCCATCTCAATAAACCCTCCACAGCCCTCTGGATAATAGTTTTGGTAATCCCACACCTCCTCATAATCTCCAAACTACGGATTCTCTGCATTATATTCACCACACATTGCTCTCAGACACGACATCTCCACTGCCTCCGGCCTTCTCCTTGTTGCAACATTCACAACCCATGCCTCACACTCATTCAAGAGCGTTGGCATAACTATACTCCCATACATTCCCCTCTTTGCACAGATTCCTCAGTGCACCACTCCCTTTTTTCCCCTCGTCAATTCTATGATTCACCTCATCCTTCATAGACCCATCTGCTGACATGTCCATTCCCAAATATCTGAATACATTCACCTCCTCCATACTCTCTCCCTCCAATCTGATATCCAATCTTCTGTTACTTAATTTTTTTGTTATCCTCATCACCTTACTCTTTCCTATATTCACTTTTAATTTCCTTCTTTTACATACCCTACCAAACTCATCAACCAACCTCTGCAACTTTTCTTCAGAATCTCCCAAAAGCACAGTGTCATCAGCAAAGAGCAACTGCGACAACTCCCACTTTGTGTTAGATTCTTTATCTTTTAACCCCACACCTCTTGCCAACACCCGAGCATTCACTTCTCTTACAACTCCATGTATAAATATATTGAAGAACCACGGTGACATCACACATCCCTGTCTAAGGTCTACTTTTACTGGGAAATAATCTCCCTCTCTCCTACATACTCTAACCTGAGCCTCACTATCCTCGTAAAAACTTTTCACCGCTTTCAGTAACCTACCTCCTATTCCATACATTTGCAACATCTGCCACATTGCCCCCTATCCACCCTATCATTTGCCTTTTCCAAATCCATAAATGCCACAAATACCTCTTTACCCTTATCTAAATATTGTTCACCTATATGTTTCACTACAAACACTTGGTCTACACACCCCCTACCATTCCTAAAGCCCCCTTGTTCATCTGCTATTCTGCTCTCCGTCTTACTCTTAATTCTTTCAATAATAACTCTACCATACACTTTACCAGATATACTCAACAGACTTATTCCCCTATAATTTTTACACTCTCTTTTGTCCCCTTTGCCTTTATTCTAAGGAACTATGCATGCTCTCTGCCAGTCCCTAGGTACCGTACCCTCTTCCATACATTTATTAAACAAAAACACTAACCACTCCAAAATTATATCCCCACCTGCTTTTAACATTTCTATCTTTATCCCATCAATCCCAGCTGCTTTACCCCCTTTCATTCTACTCACTGCCCCATGCACTTCCCCCACACTCACAACTGGTTCTTCCTCTCTCCTATAAGATGTTTTTCCTCCTTGCCCTATACACGAAATCACAGCTTCCTTATCTTCATCAACATTTAACAATTCCTCAAAATATTCCCTCTATCTTTCTGATACTTCTAACTCCCCATTTAATAACTCTCCTCTCCTATTTTAACAATTCCTCAGAATATTCCCCCCATCTTTCTGATACTTCTAACTCTCCATTTAATAACTCTCCTCTCCTATTTTAAACTAACATATCCATTCGTTCCCTAGACTTTCTCAACTTATTAATCTCACTCCAAAACTTTTTCTTATTTTCAACAAAATTTGTTGATAACATCTCACCCACCCTCTCATTTGCTCTTTTTTACATTGCTTCACCACTCTCTTAACCTTTCATTTTCTCTCCATATACTCCTCCCTCCTTGCATGACTTCTACTTTGTAAAAATCTCTCATAGGCTAACTTTTTTCTCTCTTACTAGTCTCTTTACATCATCATTCCACCAATCGCTCTTCTTCCCTTCTGCACCCACTTTCCTGTAACCACAAATTTCTGCTGAACACTCTAACACTACATTCTTAAACCTACCTCATTCATCTTCTACCCCATTGCCTATATTCTCATTAGCCCATCTGTCCTCTAACAGTTGTTTATATCTTACCCTAACTGCCTCCTCCTTTAATTTATAAACCTTCACTTTTCTCTTACTTGCTGCCTCCATTTTCCTTGTATCCCGTCTACCTTTTACTCTCACTGTAGCTACAACTAAAAAGTGATCTGATATATCTGTGGCCCCTCTATAAACATGTACATCCTGAAGTCTACCCAACAGTCTTTTATCTAGTACAACAAACTACTGTCATTTCTTGTATACTTATTTATCCTCTTTTTCTTAAAATATGTGTTTTTTTTTTTTTTTTTTTTTTTATTTTATTTAAAACACAAATATATATATACAGAGCATAAAAAAAAAATATAATGTCTGTAAGGCATGATATTGATACATTTATGGAAACAACAACATTCCCAGACTACATTATCAATACTACATACAAATTGAACTGTACGACTTACGTCTACAACACATAAGTCTTTATATTTTCTTACTGTACAATATCTCCTTCTGTTCCTCTCCTATGCTATTGACCCTTTAATATACATTATTATTTTCACAACAAAGTATATACACCCAGGGTGTAAATATGACATCCCTAGGTGTTATTACTCTACACCTCCTCTCTGAGTTTACTCTGTTCCCTCCTCTGCATTATGCTATGCATTAATCACTTACAACAACTTTTAAATGTGATTTTGCCCCAAACTAATAAGACTACATTTTATACACCAAAATTCTTCCTTTCATCTTCAATTCTTCAACAACATGAATATATTCCCTTATAACATACATTTATGTACTTCTGCAGTACCCTTATAATTTAACACCACTCGTCCTGCCAAAGTCATTCCCTGATGTACATACCACAAGGTGTCCACTTTCTCCACTACATTTTGTATGCTTTATATTTATACATAAAACTGTATATATCTCAACCACAATTTTTTATGACACTCGACATATATGTTAATCCATTGTTCATTATAAAGTAATTCTTATATGATATGACTTGACATCATCTGTGAAAGTAACACCAATCATCTTTCATACCTACATACACACTTCCACTCGTACCTTGACCGCAAGCTTGTAGTTATTATTCTGTATATCTGTACATTGTAACAGTAATTCATCCACTCATATCTTGAAACACCATTATTCACATTAACATGTTTGAACCGATTTTGCAAACTTAACAATGCGTTAACTACAGTTTCCCCTTCCACACTATTTTCACTTAACAACATCTGGACATAGCACATACGTTATATAATATCTCCACCACACCTATTCTGCTTTATGCAAAGTAAACCTTCATTTTTCCCCTTACTTTATTGAATTCAAGTCGTCTATTTTGTCCGTCTATTTTGTCCGTCTATTTTAGTAATTTACCAACATCACATACACTATCCTTACCCCCTCTGGTCATCATCCGTCTCCCCTTTGCATTAAAATTATCTTTTGTCAACCGTCATCCTTTCCTCCCCCTTATTTCCTCACTATCTTAATTCCTGTACATACTTACATACCTACACTACCCCCAGTAAAATCCTATTTCCTTCCCTACTACCCAACCATTCCGTTTGTACCACCACCCAGCTACCCCTCCTCCCTACTTTCTCCCTTAATTCCCCCCCTGTTGTCAAGCCCTTTTACATTCATTATTTCCTATGCTTCCAATAAGTCCCTTAAACTCATTTCTTTGTATTGCTCGAGAAAGCCCCTCCCATCTCCCCCCATACACACATCTATTCCTATTTCTTGTTGCAATCATACTTCCTGCAAGCGCCCTGATACGCTCCCTTACCCCCGTGGTTTTCAACCTCCATGACACGCACACATTAAGTGCATTAATCCCCTTCGCACCTGTTGACTCATACCATTTATATCTAAACTTATTGCCCGTAATACTGTTATGCCCCCCCTCCCAATTTTCTTAATACCCTACCCATCCATTCCCGTACCCACCCTAAATACTCACAAAAATAAATTGCATGATACCCTGTCTCCTGCATCCCACACCTGTCACAACTCCCGTCCTTAACTATGCCCATCCTAAATAAAGCTGCTTTCGATGCCACCGCTCCATGTAAGAATCTATACATAAGTTCCCGGTCTCTGGATCTCAATAACAAACTCTTGAATCCCTTCCATATATTGCCCCAATCATACATAGGGTATTCCCCTACGCCTTCTTCTACACTTTTACCCCATCCAAGTTTCTCCATATCACTTGCAGTTAACTTATGAGCATTTTTTATCACCATTATATTTCTCAAGAGATCCCAACACTGCCCCAAACTCTTGCCTCTCCACCACCTACCTAATTCTTCTGACACTTTACCCCCCCGACCTGCCTCTACCCCACCCCACCTTATAACACATCTTTTAACATACATACATATTACTCTACGCCTATCGCTATTAGCCCCAAACCCCCATCTCAACCCTATTTCTAACAATCTCTTTCCTAATCCATGGTTTACCAAACGCCCAGATGTATCGAAACACTTTAATCTCCAGCGTGTGTATGTCTTCTTGCATTAATGGGTATATCACTGCTACATGCCAAATCTTACTATATATCAATGTATTTACTGCTATCACCCTCTGCTGTAATGTAAGATCCCCTGGTCTCCATCCTTCATTCTATCCATTGCGTTTTCACTATCCTACCTGAATTTACACCACGCGCTTCCACTTCATTACTCATATATATTATTCCACATATCTTAATGTTTTCCACTACTATCCACCCATGCCTCTCGCCCAAACCCTTTCCCCCCCCCATCTACCTACCTCCAATAATCGTGATTTGGCCCCATTTACCCTCATTCCCGTTGCTCTACAAAAACCTCTATTACACGTCCTACATTGACCAGTCCCTCTACATTGCCTACAAGCACTGTAGTATCGTCCACGTATCCACTATCCCCTGCTCCTCACTCTCTTCCTCACCTCCCTCCTCTCCTCACCCCCTATACCTCCTTTACTAGTCTATAGAATGGGTCTTGCAAACATGCAAATAGACATTGCGACAGAGGGCATCCTGCCTTAATCCCTTTCCATTTTCACCATTTCCCACACGGCCATTCATCTGCACCCTTATACATGCCCCCGTATACACTGTTTCAATCCATCCTACCACTTCCTCCCAAACCCTGGTGTCGCATAATTTCATACAGCACCTCTCTCTCCACACTGTCATATGCCCGTCTCCAATCTAATGCTAATACTCCCCCTCTATGCTATTCTTTATATACTTTTAATTCTTTCGTGACCACTTATCATGCTTCTTCCCGGTATCCCACTGCCCTTCTCAATCACTCCTCCTAGCACTTTTTCAACCTATTTCCCAATACTTTCGCGAAAATCTTATAATCTGCATTCATCATTGCTAAAGGCCTGTAATTGCTCATTGTCACTCCTGTTCCCCCTTTCTTAACCAACACCACTACACCCATGCATTGATCTGTTCCTAAGCATCCCTCCTCCTTCATTGTGTTAAAGAGCCATACCAAACATTCCCTTAATACATTCCAATATATCCTATAGAAGTCATTAACTATGCCGTCTATCCCTGGAGACTTTCCTACTTAACCCATCCACCGCCTCCAATATCTCTTCCTCACTAATTGGACCTTCCATACTTACTCGTTCCCTCTCTCCCACCTTTGCAGTTATTCCCTCCAAAATTGTTCTTCTCTCTGTTCTGCCTACCCCATCACTTCTCCAATACCTCTCAAACCATTTATCCACGTATACACCCATCGCCTCAGTCGACCTTAATCTTTGCCCCTGCACATAATTCTCAAACGACTCATCCACTTCTATGCTATTTACTGTCATACCATCCCTTCTTTTCCTACATTTGTTCAAAACATACTTCGAAGGCCTGTCTCCCCATAAGACATCATCCATCCCCGCCCTCAAACGACAAACATCAAATCTTTCATTCTGTATCTCTCTCAGCCTTTCTTTCAATCCCCTTATCTCCTGCACTGCATTAGGTCCATTCCTCTCGTGACATCTGGCCAAGAGCCCCTCTATGTACTTTTGTAACCCAAATGTCCAACCCGCCTCCTCTCTCCCCAGTCTTGTAAAAAAACCTTTTATACCCACTTTTGCCACTTTTCCCACCACACTATGATACTCTCTCCCGACTCAATCTGCTTCTTACCTTGCTCCCACAACCCTTTCCACCATTGTACAAAACTTGCCTGTTTGTCCTCCCCACTCAACAATTTCACATTTATTTCCAGTAACCCTATACCACCTAACTGCTCCTTCCCAACTAACTTCTACTAGAACACCCCTATGATCTGAAAACCCTACATCTATCGTTTGCACACCTTCAGCCACTACCTGATCTGACCCATATATCCTATCAATCTGGCTGCATAACCCTTACGAAGGTATGTTGATCCACTCTCTCCCCTCCACCTACCACGTCCTTCAATCCCACACTATTTAATACATCTCTTAAGGCCCCTAACACACAACCCGCTCCCCTAGGTTCTACATCTCTATTTCTGATAACGCAGTTCCAATCCCCTCCCACGATCGCTACTCCTGGCAACCCTCCTAAGACATATACCAAATATTCATTCACAAATTCGTCCTTGACCTTCCTGGAAAACTCCGCCGCATATAAACCCTACAAAGCATACTCTGACACCACCCCATTCCCCATCCACCTTTACTATACGACCCCCCCCACACTCCTCCCATGCAATCAAATGAAAAGGGCTTGACACCTTTATCACTACCGCAACTCCACCCTTTAATCTCCCTGAAGACCCAGCATATACATCATATCCTTCCAAACGTAAGTCTCTTCCTATCCTATAATTATGTTCCTGCAAAAAACCCACTTGCACACCATAACGTCTCAATGTCACCTCTACCCACTTTCTTTTAACCTCTGCCCTCATACCATTTACATTAATAGTTATACACTGGAAAACAACAATGAAGGTTTACCTTTCGACCTTGATGCATGCGTCACTTCAGTTTTCCCTGTGCCTCCTGCTCTGCTAACACATTTCCCACCCTTGGCACCTTCCTTAAATTTTATCCCTCCCTTTCCCCTCTTTGACGCATCCACCAAGGGCTTTTTGCATGATCTCTGCGCAGGTGTTAATACATCCTCTCCATCTGATGATGCTACTGATCTCTTTCGGGATTCCCCCGACACTTCCATACCTTGACCACTTTCTTGCTCATGCACTTCCACACACACCGTCTCACATACTAAACCTTGTTCCCTCGTTCCATCCTCTTCCATTTCAATCCCTAGTTCATTGTCTTCCCCCAAGACTTCTCCTGCAGCCGTACTTAACTCAGGCAAGGTCTCGGCTATGAGGCTCTCCAATACCCCTTCCAAAGACATATTAGGGCTGGCTTCCCCTGTACCTTCCTCCTCTTCTGCTGTTTCTCTTTGCTCCTCTGTAGCTATCGTTGGGAGTGTTTGACATGTCCCTGCGCTGCCCTCCACTATCTCACTCCATGACCGGGTAGTTGGCTCCTGCCCCATCGTAGTCGTTTCCTGTCCTACTGTCCTGCTTGGTCTATTGAGCCCCTCCTCAAATCGATGCTGCCCTCTCTTTGGACAATTCGCTGCTACATGTTCAAATGCCCCACATGTACGGCACGTCCGCTGTTGACCCACGTACGTTACGTACACCTGTGTCCTGAACTCAGGCATTACTACGTATGATGGTATAGGTCGCCTGATGGACATCTTCAAGGAATAAGACCCCTCCATGAGTCCTTCAAAGGGTCCCTCATGCCACTTTCCCACATTTGCAGCATGTACAATCCCATATTCCTTGAAGACTTCCATTAGATCCACTGGATCCGCCTCGAATGGTACGTTTCTCACCCTTATCCACGTATAGGACCGGGAGACATCTCTCAACCGCACCTCCATACTTGAGTTAACTGCATATACTTGATCTTGATACTTGTCTACCAACCTTTCATACTGCTGTGTTGACGACAGTTTCACGAATACCCTGGTTAGACCATTTAAGGCTACACCATATAGGTCACCTATGTCAATCTTGTATGTATCCTTCAACACCATAGGTAGGATTGTACCGGCTGTGGACGGGTGCAACACGCCCTTTACAATTTCAATACAGACAGTGTTGACGCGACGTCTGGCAGCTGCCGCCATGTTGAAGAAAATAAAGTTTCGTCTCGGCACCACCAGGAGGCAGAGCTCCAACGACCGCCCAGTATGGTTGCTGGGCGAGGAATGATATGTGTTACCTATAACCAAACCCCTTTCTATACAAAGTTCAATCAAATGATCTCCATTATCATTTACACCTGGCACCCCAAACTTACCTACCACACCCGCTCTAAACCCTTCTCCTACTTTAGCATTTAGGTCTCCTACCTCTCACTTGGCTCAAAAGTTCCTACACACTCGCTTAACATCTCCCAAAATCTCTCTCTCTCCTCTACACTCCTCTCTTCTCCAGGTGCATACACACTTATTATGACCCACTTTTCAAATCCGACCCTTATTTTAATCCACATAAACCTTGAATTTATACATTTATGTTCCCTCTTCTCTCTCCATAACTGATCCTTCAACATTATTGCTACCCCTTCCTTAGCTCTAACTCTCTCAGATACTCCTGACTAAATCCCATTTATTTCTCCCCACTGAAACTCGCCTACCCCCTTCAGCTTTGTTTCGCTTAGGGCCAGGACATCCAACTTCTTTTCATTCATAACATTAGCAATCATCTCTTTCTTATCATCCGCACTACATCCACGCACATTTAAGCATCCCAATTTTATAAACTTTTTCTTTTCCTTGTTTTTCGTATTTTGTACAGGAGAAGAGGTTACTAGCCTATTGCTCTTGGCATTTAGTCGCCTCATTCGACACGCATAGCTTACGGAGGAAGAATTCTGTTCCACTATATATATATATATATATATATATATATATATATATATATATATATATATATATATATATATATATATATATATATGTACGTATATAGTTCCTTGATAATGTAGTAGTCACGAAAGCGCTTGGAATTCCTCTATTTTTCATAGTGGTTGTCTTGCATATATATATATATATATATATATA
>WNWK01012645.1:0-58699 GCA_009830355.1 Cherax destructor | reverse complement strand
CATGGAATCGCTCATGTTCTCAAAACAAGTTGTTCTGTTTACGTTTAGGCATGTCAGTTGTCACCTTTGCTAAAGACTATGAATTATTTTCAACAACAGTTTCTCATAAAAATAAGAGGCATCAGCAATTTTTGTCAGACCTTTTCTCTGACGGATACTGTAATGTTCACACACTCTTATATATCACTGACAGATAAACTGTTAATACGCTCAGTGTGATCTTGATACTTCAGATATTAACACTTAAATATATACTGTGATATTTACAAACACCCAGATGTTATCACTGACAGATACACTATAATGTTTACACACACTCAGCAAGGTAACTCGCCCAGCTGCTCACGTTTGACCTGACACACAGCAACTGACATGTGCTTCGTTGGTTTGTGGGGGTCGAAGTGTGTCAACAACACGAGGGTTATTAACACTGCCTGTCACCCATACACCCTTAACTCTCAGTGATAATTTAATTTAATGTATGAAATAAACTCTATATACCCTTGTAAGTAGATATATACAACTGCTCTCAGCACATTCACATCAACAAAGAACTATTTCTCAGAATATATGCTAAGTGCTGGTGAATATTTGGTAGCGAAATTTTATCACTCTCCTCTCTGATATATTTTAAAATATCTGCGCTGCTGAATTAATACAAAAAAGTATATATTAGTAATATATTTAATTAACACTAAAATATATATATTTTACACCCACATATATATTATTTTTATTTATTATTATCATTACCACTAGCAAATATATATATATATATATATATATATATATATATATATATATATATATATATATATATATATATTTGATAGATTTGAGCCTGTGAAAACTGATTCTGGTTTATTTCGTGTATCAAGTGAGCTCGTCAACCGGACGCAGTTGTCGTCAAAATAGTAAATGATCCATTATGTGATGGCTGGCGAGTGTTTCCCGTGATAATGTCCAACATGGCCAATTATATAACAGATTAATAATGTATTTGTTTACAAAAGACGTCTGGAAGTGAGCAAAATGATGGATTCCTATAACTGATTCAGTGAGGAACGACCCTCACGACTTTAGTCCCATTTATTAATATAATAATAATAATAATAATAATGAAGGTGTTTTTAATACAATGCTCTGTATCGTGCTACAAGATTCTTGAAATAAACGTATCTGCAACAATTTGTATATATTCGGAGGAATCAATTCAAAGTGATGCATGTTACGACTCGGTATATATGCACTTAGAGCTTTCTATAATCCCAGGAGTTGAGAGTTATTGACTGGTGGTGAACAGGTGACACACAGCTTTCACGAGCCTCGTTTGTTGATATATGGGGAGTAAAAGCCGCGGTGTGATGGCAGCGACATAAGTTTGATGACGGTGAACGGATCTTGATCCAGGGAATTAGAGCTATCCTTCCCCTCCCTCGGATTCTTCCCCTATGAGGGGGTGATGATTCTATGCTGCTGAAGAGTCCTTGAGTCTAGGAATTGGA
Organism: Cherax destructor; assembly: GCA_009830355.1. NCBI lineage: Eukaryota > Metazoa > Arthropoda > Malacostraca > Decapoda > Parastacidae > Cherax > Cherax destructor. Next base: position 57,194 of record WNWK01012645.1, on the reverse strand, counting down.
GCCATCCTTCCATTCATTGCATTAAACCTGATAAATTTCCATTTGTGAAAGACTATATGACTCATATGGGTTTAGCACCTCTGCCTGACTTCCTTCTGGCAGGCGCACTTCTGCTCGACTTGCATCCCTTGTGTCAAGCGAAGCTCTGCCTGACTCTCACTAAGGATACATGGTACCTGACCTTACTACACCTGACCCCACTTAATTCACTTGGATTCGTCACCCAACCTCGGTCTGGTGTGGACGTGTGCAGTGCTCCTATTGGCTGTCATTTGGAAAATGGTTCATTTTTTCAAAATGGCGCAGGCTGCTCGGAGACGTGTAAACACAGTCTATATAGAGCTGATTAGAGGCTCAGTCTTTGGATCTACGACAAACAATTGTTACCAACGATACTACGAGACACATATATAACACGGACTTGTATGGTATAGCCCTTAATGGAGCCACCAGGATCTTTGTCAAACTGAAGACAACCAACATTTACGAGCGCCTGGTGGAGTGCTTTCAAGATGTCCGCCTGATTGTAACTCCGGCGGTGGAAGTGAAGCTTCACGACATTTCCTGATCGTACACATGGGTCAAGATCAGGAACGTACCTTTCGAGGTTGAAGAGGCAGATGTATGTGCTGTCTTCGCGACTTATGGAACAATTCATCAGGCAACAGTGGGATGGTGGTCAGAAGGGCTGTATGTGGGGTTGCCTGAGGGCTCCTTCATACTGAAGATGACCCTCCATTTTCCCATTCCTTCATATATCATGATGGAGGAGTTTAGGACACAGGCATTCGTGACATATGCAGGCCAGCAACGAACCTGTCGTCTATGCGGTGGTTATGACCATGTTGCCGCACAGTGTGAGAGACGACAGGGGGCAAGGATCACTGGAAGAGATCCTGTGAGTGGAGTGGAACAAGTGGAACAAGGGGAGGAGGCCCAGAAGGTGTTACCAGGGTCTGGGACTTTTTTTCATGTGGAGTGAGGCCGTGGCAAGCAGTCTCGCACCTGCGGTGGATTGTGCAATGCTACCTGTGGTGTCGCAGGTGGTGGAGACTTTGGAGGTGAAGGAAGTAGATGTTCAGAGGGTGGAGGGATGTGATGAAGCATCCCTTGAGAATGTGTTGCATGATTTATTGGGGGCTCATGTTCATGGACAGGTGCAAGACATAGCTTTGAGTTTGTCTTCAGAGGAGGAGGGAAGAGTGCTGAGGGGGGGTACTGAGAAACCTGTGAGGGAGCCCACCCTCAAGGTTAGTGAAGTGGCTGTGGAGGTTCACAGAGATAGGAGTGAGGAGGATCTCATGCAGGTGGAGGAGGAGTCTAGGAAACGGGCTGCTGTTTCTTCAGACTCAGAGGATGTCCTCACTCCTGGACAGAGTCCAGGAAAAAAATCGGGGGCTGTAGTATCAGATAGAGGGCCAGGTGTTTCTAAGGGGCAGGGTCTGGTCAAAAGTAATTTTAAGGTATGGGAAGGTGATAGGCATGGTAACACACGAGTGACTGACAAGCATGTGACGAAGTCAAAAGGTAGGCCCCATATCTCTTTTTTAAGTGTATAACATTGAATGTAAATGGCTTACGGATGGAACGTAAGCATCAGCGTCTACTTGCCTTGTTAAGAGGTTGTAGAGTGGATGTGGTGCTTATACAGGAACACAATTATAAACCTGGTTGCGAGATGTTGATGGAAGAATATGTAGTATATATGGCGCATTCAAGAAGACTGAAAGGAGGGGTTGCAATACTAATTAAGGAGACTTGCCCGTTTGAGGTTCAGCATAGAGAGGAGGGGTGGAAGGGAGGGTGATAAGATTAGATGGGGTTTGAGGGAGGGTTAGGGTTAGTTTTGTTTGTATTTATGAATCTGCGGAGGGAGATGGTAGAATCAAATCTAGGTTTGTTTCTGATGTCCCTGTATATCATTTGCGATCACTCCCGGAAGTTGCCATCGTCGGGGGGGTGATTGGAATTGTGTGATACGAAGGAAGGATGTGAAGCCTCGAGGTGCGGGTCATTGCCTTGATGTTTTGAGGGATTTGTTGAGGGGTGCCTGGCTTAAGGGATGAGGGTGGGAATGGGGAGGTGGGGGTGGACCATACTTTTGTGAGGCGCGCATATGCGGCCCAACTAGACAGGATTTAACGAGGGCGGTGGAGGTGAATGTGAATGTGGTGTTCTCTGATCATCGGGGAGTGCAGGTGGAGTTGGAATGGGGGGAACTACCAAGGCGTTATGGCAGCAGCTACTGGAAGTTGAATGTGAGATTACTTACAAGCGGGGAAGGGAGAGTGTCTTTTGCTAGTTTTTGGGACAGCTTATGGTCAGGGGAGTGAAGGGATGGTGATTTGATACACTGGTGGGACTCAATAGCTAAAACTAAAATAAGGGAACTTTATGTACGCAGGGGATGGGAGGAACACCAATTAGCATTTGGGTTGATTGGTTATTTAGAGGATCAGCTCAAGGATTGCTATGGGGGTGATCTGGGTATCCTGTGGAGGATATTGAAGGTTTGAAGGAACAGTTGCACACATTGCAAAATGAGGTTTTTGATGGAGCGAGAGTATTAAGGGGCTTGAAGCTGTTTTGTGGGGGGCCAGGCCGTCGGCCTGTGTTCTGCGTGGGCAGAGGCAAAGGCTGGTGGCGACAGAAGTGATGGGGTTGAGGGTTCATGTGGGGTTGGAGGGGTATAGGAAGGGGCAGGGGTTGGTTACGACGAAGGGTATTAGTGGTTATTTAGATGTGTGGTTTAAAATGAGTATGTCTAGTAAGGGTATTAATGAGGAGGCTTTGAACATCATGGGGGGTGTGAGCAGTGTGATTTGACTGAGCATGATAGGAATCTGTTAAGAGGACATATAACGGAGGATGAGATATGGGTAAGGCTCCAGGTATAGATGGGTTATCCAGTGATTTTTATGTTCAGCATTTGGGCATCATGAAAGGGTTTTTAGTATGACTGTTTAATGAGATGAAAGGGAGGGGGTGATGGGGGATCTTCAAAGTACTGCAGTGGTGGTTATTGTAGCAAAGGGTAGTAGGCAAGAAACCGTATTTGACTATAGGCCCATATCATTGATGAATGGCGATTATAAGTTGTTTGCAAAGATCCTCGGGAATCGTCTTAAATGGATGTTGGACACGGTAATATTGGATGGGCAATATGGCATTCAGGGTCGGTGGATGTTTGAGGGACATGGTAAGATCAGGGATTTTGTTGATGCTAGGCAGGCGGGGGAAAGGGGTTCTAGCTTTGGAGTGGAGGGCTGCCTATGATAGCATGGAGAGGAAGGCTTTATGGAGGATTATGCGTTGGCAGGGGTTTAGGGCAGAGGTGGTATTGTGAGCACAAACTTTATATCGAGGGGCGTCGGTGAGTGTGCAGGTAAATGGGAGGATAGGGGCAACAGTATGTATGGGTAGGGGTTTGCGGCAGGGGTGTCCCCTGTCGCAAGTGCTGTTTGCATGTTTACAGAATCCATTTTATACGGTGATACAGGTTTGTGTGGGGGAGGGGGGGATGGATGCAAGGTGTAGGGAGGGCCGGCATTGTGGGGTATGTGGATGACACAATGGTTCTGGTGGGTAAAGAGAAGGGGTTACGGAGTGTGGAATCCATAATAAAGATTTTTAGCGAAGCTACGGGTTTGAATATTAATAAGAATAAGTCAAAGTTAATGGAGGTTGGGAATTGGGTGGGGGGGGCGGGGGTGTCAGGGGAGGGTGGTCTGTGGTAAGTCAGGTTAAGATCTATGGAGTGGTGTATATGAGGGATGATTGAATGGCTAGAGAGTATAATTCGGGAAGGATAGTGGAGCGAGTGCTGGGGAGGTTAGCGGGGTTGCGACCAACGCTTCTTACGCTGCAGCAGAGGTTGGTCGTGGCCAATGTGTTGCTTTATAGTAAGGTGTGGCATGTGGTCACGGTCTACCTGCTGCTGCAGTGTGATGTGAGGAGGTTGCAGGGTAGGATTATGAGGTATGTTTGGGATTCAGGGTGTGATTGGCTAAAGAGGGATGTGGTCATGAGACCACCTTGTCAGGGGGGACTGGGCTTAAATTTCACTGGATAGGAGGATAAGGAGTATATATGTAGAATGAAGTTTTTGCGATTAGGGAGGAGGGGTGAGTGTAGGTAATGTGCATGTGGATGTAAGTAGGTGGTGGGGGCAGGGATTTGCATGATTGAGAAGCTATGATAAGGGTACTTTTGCATGTTTGAGAGCCGAGGGACATGAAGGTAGGGTCACTGGAGAAAGTGTGGAGGTGTAGGGATGAGGTGGAGGGTGTGGGTTTTTTTCCTATATATGATTGGAGGGAAATTTTGGGTTGTTTTAGTAAACTCTGCATATGCCCGTTTGTGAGGGAAGTAGTCTATCGGTTTTTGCATGACATTTTGCCGTTGAGGGTAGTCTTAAACAACAGGAGGGTAACTGAGGATGCATTTTGTAGCTTGTGCAGACTGGAGGAAACTGCTTACCCTGCGGTGTATTTTTGTAAACAAATGGAGGTTGTCAGGGAATGGTTTAGTCGCATGCTTAGGTGGGTGGGGTGGTGGTTTGCAGGTGTTGAGGGTGATTAGTTTGGAAGTGGGGGTGTGGGGGAGACAGATAAAAAATGCGGTGTTATACCTTGTAATGGATTATGTTTATCTAGCATGGGCAATGAGGACCGTGGGGGGAGGCGTACGTAAAAGGGCTTCGGCGGCGGGCTTTTACAGGACTAAATGTAGGAATCGGGAAGTTTTTAGGGGTAGCTGGGAAAGGGATTTTTCGAAGGGTTACAGGGATTTTACAGTACGAGATTTAACGATGTTGTAACATAAGGGAAAATCAGGCGGGCTAGTCTTCGGGGGAGGGAGGGGATGGGGGGGGGGGAGTGTGTGATGTATGTGAGGTTTTCCCTATGCTGATGTAAACGCCAACTCTGGAGTTTTTGTATTGAACAGTCTGGCTATGATTGTGTTTTATGTGGAGTAGATGTGTTTTTACTTTATTTTATGTGGTAGGGATGTTCACATAACCGTTGGTGTGTCTGCTCAAGTGAAATGTTATATTCACAATGGATAATTGTGTATTTGGTGTTGTTTAATAAATACTTGAGAGTAATGCTTTTCATTGACATTGTTTGGTTCTGAGATATGGGGTTACTCTTTGGAGGAAGGAGCTCACTGTTTCTTTGATATTTACGACCCTTTGTGAGTTGGGAGGTAGTGGTTACTGCACTGAGATCTATAAAATTATGTTTGTTTTTCCGTTTTATATGTAATATTTTATAGACTGCCGATGTACGGGCACTTTTGCAAGCTTGGTGTTTCAAAAGTGATGGGTTTGTGGAGGCAATGGTCTGTAATATGACATGTATAGTTGGGCTGATGTTGGTGTGGTGAGGTATAACGATTTTGTTTGTATCATAATGTTTATTCCCTGATGATCATGTATTGATCGCTTGTTGTACATAGGATTTATATTACAATGTATGTTTTTCTGTGGCATTGCATATGTTTGGCAACCTTTTCGTTAGGGGTTATGAATGTAAAAGCATCCTGTGACGTTACGACGTAGGGTTTGCACCTGAGAGAGGTGCCTATGAACTGTGCCTTTTCTTCTGTCTGTTTTGTATATAGTATTATTTATATGTAGGTATATTGTATCATGAACTTGCTTTTATACGCAGCATTTTAGTATGTATGTTGCTTTGTTTATGCGACATGAGAGCTGGGTTTTTTTTACTCTGTATATACGTTAGGTATAGCCAAAGGTTCTTATGAATACCATTTTTCGTTATCTTGCTGTAATTAAAAGTATATAGCAGTTGGAGAGGGAGGGATATCTCAGGTGGTTATATTACTTATGTGGGGTTGATATTCTGTTGCAATGTTAGGTTTTTACATATGGTTATGTGTTACATGTGTACGTTTTTCTACCGTTTTGGTGGCTTAGGGCCGCTGTGAGGTCTTAATAATTATCTTGCTGTTACAGTTAACTTCACTGAAGTTGTGGTAGGAGTAATTATGTCACACAGTGGGGTTATTATTCATAATTGTCTTAATGATTTTTGTGACTTTCATATGTGTTCATGGATTTTTTTTTTTTTTGGAATATGGGGGTAGGTTTGTGGTAAATGGTAAGGTGTACTTTCGTTATGATTTCATGTTGTTTTGTTATTGCACATTGTGAACCATAACTCTGTATGGAAATAGCCTCTTTTTGACAATGTATTATTTATGTATGTTTTAAATAAAAAAACCATATATATATATTATGTCGTGCCGATTAGGTAAAACTTGCGATTTTGGCTTAAATAGCAACGCTCACCTTGCCATATAAGACAAGTGAAAATTTGTGTATGCAATAATTTCGCAAAAATCATTCTTAACCTAACGAAAAAAATATATTTCATTGTGTTTGTTTATTATTCAATTATTGTTAACGTATCTAAAATATATTTAGTTGGGTTAGGCTAAATTAAATTGCGCTTGTTGTAATAAGGTTAGGTAGGTTTTCAAAGTTTCTCTTGGTACAAAATTATAATTTTTTACAGTAACATAAATGAAAAATATATATCTTTAAACGTATAAGAGAAAATTTTTGAAAGGACTTAATTTTAGATGAGTTCTTGCTAATTGACCAGTTTTACCTAATCGGCACGACATATATATATATATATATATATATATATATATATATATATATATATATATATATATATATATATATATATATAATTGACTTGACTTATATCCACTATAAATTCCGTATTCTTCCATGGTATTTATTGGATTGATAATGACCCCTAGTTGACTACATTGGATTCCTTTTAACAGTATTACATTGAAAATAACCCCTACTTAACGATACTTCTAATAAAAGGCTCTGCACCTGCCTTGTTTTCTAGTTTGTCAGTATTGATGTTTCTAATATACGTATAATTTATATGAGGCAACTTACTCAACATTGAAATTTACTACCGAAATTATGTTTCTCTCCTCTTTCGACCTCTTGCTACCTCTCTAGACACCCCTTCTCTCCTGTCGTCCGTTGCTATCTCCAGGAGTGCGCACACTATCTGGCAGCACACGTTAGAGATGCCTTCTATCATTCACACACACCTAGAGCCTACAACAGCAAGTCAGACTGTTCAAGAAATTTCATTGCGTATGTTCTAACAGCAACTGAAGCAACTTGAGTCGGCCAGACATAATTAATAACTTGTGTAACCACCTACTCACCTTTGAAAGAGAAGATCTCAGCCGAGGATTAAAATTGTCTTCTGGGATGTATTAAATCAAATACAGATTAGATATCACAGTCAAGAACCACTGCTTCCAGGACACGGAGCTTCGAAAGGTTTCCGGTGAGGTGTCGTCATGACAGCCGTCACTGAACTCTCCTTAGATTCATCAATACACGTCGCTACCCCAACACTCTTACATCTCACTTCCAAACAGATCTGTTTGTGACTTGATAAAGTCCACCGTGTGGACGAAACGTAGTCAGCAATGAATCGCATCGTACTGCATTTGTTTATTTTTTTTCCATCGTGTTGGTATTTTATACAATTTATCTCCACATATAACCCCCACACGCCCTAACAACTACTGCTACACTTCTTCAATTAGCGCCTCCCCCCCCCTACACCTACAACTCACACCTACACGCCTGAAATCACTCTTCCCTTCCGTTGTCACACTCGTCTAACATACCAACATGCTTTTAGCAAGAGTGCGGGAGCAGTTCTCTCTTGGATTGATTCCTAGAGGGTAGTTAACAGGGCTTCTCTCTCTCGTCACTAGTGTACAGAATATCGAAGTATCGCACCTTCACTATTCTTGTTCTCAATGAGCACAATTAGCACTTAATATAAATAATGAAATTGATTTCTAGAAACTGTTGCTCTCCTAAATTATAATTATTATTATTATAATGGAAAATAACTACGGGGATACCTAACCTTGACCAAAGAGACCTATGCATTTTTTTTTAATTTTTCACTACTTTGAGTATTCTACTTTACAATGTTTTTTTTTTAAGTATTTAATTGCAATTTACGATGTGAATATCTTAACGTTTTTTCTTACTCACAGATAAAAGGAAACCAGATGTGATAAATGGTTTTCCCATATGTTACATAAGTGTTTCGATCTTCAAAAAGAAACCATCTTAATAAGTCCAGGTGTATATTATTAATCACTCGACTGACTTTGAAACTTGGATCAATTATGCATGTTTACACGTCCGTGTTTCTTGGTGAATAACACGAACTGAATTTCACGAACAATGGAATAATTACCCTCTGGTGGAAATAAACAAAGTCACGATGGCATTTTCTTTGTCAGGACTCAGAAATAGACACAGAAATGTATTTCCTAATGTTGTAATAATGTTGGTAAAGTTACCGACAATATGTTCGGTAAAAGGACACAAGTGCAACTAATGTGACATTTTATTGTGGCTTAACAAAGCCCCTGGAGAGCGAAACGTTGCCATAATAAAATGTCGGATCAGTTGCACATGTGAACTTTTACCTATCTAATGATGTTGCTCTTTGCTAGTTAAGAACATAAGAGCATAAGAAAGAAGGAACACTGCAGCAGGCCTACTGGCCCATGCGAGGCAGGTCCAATTCTCCCACCGGCTTAAGCCAATGCCTTAACCTAGTCAGGTCAGTCACATTCACTTAAGAGAGGAGCATGGCATCTGACAGAGTAGCACAAGCTAATCAGGTCCAACTCTTTTAAAACGTCGACTTTGATGTGCGTTTTCACATGGTATCTATGGTTGCATTCTCGCTTTTTTGGTCTCAACTGATAGAATGGAAGACATATTACAGAAATAGAGATGATTTTGATTGGTTTTACGATGAAAAGTACCTTGAAATTGAGCTCAAAGCGGCGGAAATGTTCGACCCTTGCCGATGTTCAAGAGTAAACAAATGACGTCACCGTCCAATACGTGGATGACTCCTCAGTAATTTAATATCCGCTGTATACCCGTAGCTTACCTGTACCATATACTTATGATGAAGCGACCGCTAGGTTGCCAGTCCGATATACAATATAGTTATTCATCAGCAAAAATTGTCAAAATTAATTTCCCATCCCAATTTAAAAAAAAGGCTCACCATATATATCAAACTCTGGACAAGCTTACTCGCTACTGCCAACTACCGTGCTGGGAAGGCTCGCTACTGCCAACTACCGTGCTGGGAAGGCTCGCTACTGCCAACTACCGTGCTGGGAAGACTCGCTACTGCCAACTACCGTGCTGGGAAGGCTCGCTACTGCCAACTACCGTGCTGGGAAGGCTCGCTACTGCCAACTACCGTGCTGGGAAGGCTCGCTACTGCCAACTACCGTGCTGGGAAGGCTCGCTACTGCCAACTACCGTGCTGGGAAGGCTCGCTACTGCCAACTACCGTGCTGGGAAGACTCGCTACTGCCAACTACCGTGCTGGGAAGGCTCGCTACTGCCAAATACCGTGCTGGGAAGGCTCGCTACTGCCAACTACCGTGCTGGGAAGGCTCGCTACTGCCAAATACCGTGCTGGGAAGGCTCGCTACTGCCAACTACCGTGCTGGGAAGGCTCGCTACTGCCAACTACCGTGCTGGGAAGGCTCGCTACTGCCAACTACCGTGCTGGGAAGGCTCGCTACTGCCAACTACCGTGCTGGGAAAGCTCGCTACACAACACTACTCAACAGATACTTTGCCTAGCGAAAATTCTCATCAACTTCTTGAACTTTCTCTGCAAAAGTGTTTGCACTCCGAGATTTACTGTGATATGAGGAAACTGTTACTGTGGATGGGAGAGTTCACAACAAGAGGAATGTACATTTATGTAAGTGTGCATTTGAATATTAGGGATTATATATATATATATATATATATATATATATATATATATATATATATATATATATATATATATAAAGTCTTAAAATATTGCTTTGACGTTAGTAGGTTTTTGTCTCAGAGATGAAGACATAGTTGCTTACACAGACAGAAATGCACATTTACAAACGCATATATATATATATATATATATATATATATATATATATATATATATATATATATATATATATATATATAATCAGTCACAATTACACACAGAAAAAAGTTGCAGACCGGGGAGAGAAACACAACGTCTTATGCAAGGGTTTATTGCTGTTGAAAGCGGCAGATCCTTCGCTAAACTTTACATTCTATAACTATTTGCATAGATGATATAGGCTGGTCTGTACTATGTTCACTGCATAGTAGTAGTAGTAGTAGTGGTGTGATAGTTGCTAGTTTGTCTTGCTATTATCAATCATTGTTGCAAGTGATACGTTTAGTCATTGCTATTTATTTTCGCAGTAATATTAGAATAGCTAACTCTTCATTGTAATATTAACATGGCTAAATATTTTAAGAAATATTATTACAGCTAGAATGTTATTGTACTATATTAACAATATTATTTTCTAATATATCCAAACTATATGCCTAGACCTAAGTTAATATATAGGTAAGGCTGACATATTACTGTAGTAGTAGTTCACTTAGCACTTAACAAATGTCAGCACTAGAACGACAACTAACATATCATATAAGCAGTAATGCATCACTAGCTAATAGTAATTGTGGATATTTCCTCAGTAATATTACTGCTAATACGCCGCCATCCAGTCTACCCGAAGGAAAAACAAAACACTGATACTCTGTTTACATCTGTGCATCCATGTTTCTCCTTTAACACAGGAAAATATTTGATTTGCACTCAGAGCTGTAGGAAGATAAGTTGAGAATACGATGTAAACGACGTTTCGTCTTGGACTTAAACTGTATCGAGTCGCGAGCGACACCAGTCCAAGAGGGATCGATAAATCGTTTGTAAATCCCTCTCTAAATTAGGGAGTAGCTGTGAATTCTTACAGCCACGGTATTAGGACTCACATTCTTAAAAAACAAAGTTGATTAAACACATAAAAAAATGAATACACCAATGTTAAAAAATAATACAGTTCAATGAATAAGAAAAATGTGAAATAAAAAATTATTTAAAACAAAATAGACAGAAATTCTGATAGAAAAATACGGATACACAGATATGCCGACAAGTCGGTAAATTACGAAAAGAACAACAAAATCAGCGGCAGACAATCTTTCATGCTTTTAGTTTTTGTTTTGTTTCACCAAACAACGTTTTGTCGGAAACGTTTAATATCTAAAGTTCAGGTCAGGTCGTTAGCGCAAAGGACACACGAATAAAAGAGCGTGGCGGTCGAAAGAATAGGTTATACTTATGCTAAATATATGTATATATTACAAGGGAATAGATTTTAGTATGTAAATGAATAATGAAGTATTGATTTAGGTATATTATCAATTGTGAATAATACAAAATGGGGCTTTTTATATATATAGTGACTAATGGAGTGTGTAATTGTATGCTGGAAAAGTGAACTATTATATATATATATATATATATATATATATATATATATATATATATATATATATATATCTGGCTATGACTATCATAGACAACAAATTATTTATTGTCTTGCTGTAGTACAGAATACAGCAACTGTAGTATTTTTATAACTACACAGGTTTAATGTTAAGTTCTATTACCTCAAGAGAAACAAATCATTCTATGAAACTAGAGCAGCTTGTTAATATATGCATTGAATAAATCACCAAAAAATATATATATGAGACTTGAAATGTATTCTTTATAAATGTAAGTTACATTTCACGTCAGTTTTCAAGATGAAACAAAGCCATTAAGCCATTACTTTATCTGTATTACAAAGTCATTACCTCTGTATTACAAAGGTCATAGTCTGTACGCCGCTATGACTTCAAATATTATTTTCGTAGACTTTATTTTACAATATATATTTTTTTTACATTTTCACACACACACACACACACACACACACACACACACACACACACACACACACACACACACACACAATTAGGTGAGTACTTACTTGTGAAAGAAGGGCAGTATAGGATTGAAACCCGTGTCACAGTCAGTGGACTCGTCCCATCACTGAACCAACGGGATTAAATTCCACACAGACCCTCCATCACATCTTTCAACCCCACTCTATTATCAACCATTAACTTGCACATAACTATTTAGTTAATGAAACATGTTCACATCCATTCCCTTCATGAGTTCTTTTTTAGCAAATAAATTTTAAAGTCTAAGAGCTGTTATCATACCTCAGCTCTATCTAAGAAATGCTACCACCACCACCTGCTGTATAACCCCTGTGGTTTAGCGCTTCTATTTGATTATAATAATAATAATAATACCACCACCACCAGGATGCGACCCTCAACAGTCGACTAACACCCAGGTACATACTTACTGCTGGGTGAACAGGGGCAGCAGGTGAAAGGGAACATGACCAACGTTTCCATCATGCCGGGGATCGAGCCACGGGCATTCAGTATGTGAGCTGGATGAGTTGCCAATTCTTGCTTCAGTATCTTTCTTGGCGGCCTCTCAAGAAGTTACAAGAACGGGTAGGGAGGGCAGATTTACGTGCACTGCTTCTTCCCGGCACTTTTGCTCTCAAGCAACGACAATTTTATAAATAATAATAATAATAATAATAATCATAAACAAAACTACTACTACTACTACTACTACTACTACTACTACTACTACTACCACTACTACTACTACTACTACTACTACTACTATTAATAATAATAATAATAATAATAATAATAATAATAATAATAATAATAATTAAAACAATTATAATTAAAATAATTAAAATAATAATAATAATAATAATAATAATAATAATAATAATAATAATAATAATAATAATAATAATAATCACAACGTACCCCAAACTGGAAATAGGAAGCAGTATACCTTCCATTTCTAATTTGTGAGTTAGATGTGAGATATTGCAGCGACGATATTGTGACTGTTATTTCCTCATAATCCAGAGATATTTGTGTGGACTTTGGATTCCTCGCATTCAGTCTTATGCTCAGTAATAACCAGCATGACGAGAGTAACACACAAGATTAATTGATCTGTAATTTCGATTCCCCTCTGGGGTCCTCTTCAGCAGATGCATAAACGAAATGAGAAGAAGAATGTATAGGGAAGGTTACACTTCAGAAGGAGATCGAAATATACAGATCAATTGATCTTCTGTTTCTGTCTGCATATTGGTTATTATTGAGCACTGACAAGTGTTCATTACACTTAAGTTATTCCATCTTATTTTCAGTCCTGTGTGAAGGGATATATCTTTGTATCTTCTTGGGGGTGACAACAACTGGGATCGCATTTATGAGCTAGCACCGAACCAGCTCCAGTTCCTCGGATTAAGACACTTTACTTCACCCCCTTGGAGCCTTCGTTTCAGACACTTCGCTCAAGTTTTGATTAGAGTTGCACAAGCAAGCAAACACTTAGCAAGTTTTATGAACCCCTAACTTATTTCAAAGGCAATGCTTTCAGCATTCCAGACTGTCAGCATTCCAGACTGTCAGCATTCCAGTCTGTCAGCATTCCAGACTGCCAGCATTCCAGACTGCCAGCATTCCAGACTGCAAGCATTCCAGACTGTCAGCATTCCAGACTGTCAGCATTCCAGACTGTCAGCATTCCAGACTGTCAGCATTCCAGACTGTCAGCATTCCAGACTGTCAGCATTCCAGACTGTCAGCATTCCAGACTGTCAGCATTCCAGACTGTCAGCATTCCAGACTGTCATCATTCCAGACTGTCATCATTCCAGACTGTCAGCATTCCAGACTGCTAGCATTCCAGACTGTCAGCATTCCAGACTGCCATCATTCCAGACTGTCAGCATTCCAGACTGTCAGCATTCCAGACTGTCATCATTCCAGACTGTCATCATTCCAGACTGTCAGCATTCCAGACTGTCAGCATTCCAGACTGTCAGCATTCCAGACTGTCAGCATTCCAGACTGTCAGCATTCCAGACTGTCAGCATTCCAGACTGTCAGCATTCCAGACTGCCAGCATTCCAGACTGTCAGCATTCCAGACTGTCAGCATTCCAGACTGTCAGCATTCCAGACTGTCAGCATTCCAGACTGTCAGCATTCCAGACTGTCAGCATTCCAGACTGTCAGCATTCCAGACTGTCAGCATTTCTCTCGAGACTGAACCTTATTAGGTGAGCTTTGTCGAGGTCTTCCTTCACACTCACTTCCTCAGAGAATCAAAATCAAAATTTTGATTTCTTTGTGTAATTTACGAACGGTATTTTACATAAAGTATTGTTAAGCACAATGGAAGCCTCAGCCTTAATGTTTTACTGACCTATGATGTTTGTATTGTGTTTCTTTACGAATTCAGTGCACTTTATATAAGCTTGTTCTCTGACACAGTGTTGCCAGGTGGTAGGGTTGTATACACTGGTCCTCTGACACACAGTGTTGCCAGGTGGTAGGGTTGTATACACTGGTCCTCTGACACACAGTGTTGTCAGGTGGTAGGGTTGTATACACTGGTCCTCTGACACAGTGTTGCCAGGTGGTAGGGTTGTATACACTGGTCCTCTGACACACAGTGTTGCCAAGTACCTGTAGTCAAGTAAAAAAGAGAAAAAAATGCATTATATTCTGTTACTGCTACATTTCGTCAATGACACTCCTTGTAAAAATACATGTTTATATATGATAAAGAGAATATAATAGTAGTTAGTTACCATTTTGTCCTAGGCACATGTCGATTAGACACTAGGCCTGTTGTGTGTGTGTGTGTGTGTACTCACCTAATTGTACTCACCTAATTGTGGTTGCAGGGGTCGAGACTCAGCTCCTGGCCCCGCCTCTTCGCTGTCTGCTACTGGGTCTCTGCTCTCCCTGCTCCATGAGCTTTATCATACCTTGTCTTAAAACTATGTATGGTTCCTGCCTCCACTATATCATTCTCTAGTCCATTCCACTTCCTGACTACTCTGTGGCTGAAGAAATGTTTCCTGACATCCCTTTGACTCATCTGAGTCTTCAGCTTCCAGTTGTGTCCCCTTGTTTCTGTGTTCCTCTCTGAAACAACCTGTCACTATCTACCTTGTCAATTCCCGCAGTATTTTGTATGTCGTTATCATGTCTCCTCTGACCCTTCTTTCCTCCAGTGTTGTTAGTCCTATTTCCCTCAGCCTTTCTTCATAAGACAGACCCCGGAGTTGTGGAACTAACCTTGTCGCAAACCTTTGCACTTTCTCTAGTTTCTTGACGTGCTTGACCAGGTGTGGGTTCCAGACTGGTGCTGCATACTCTAGTATGGGCCTGACGTATACGGTATACAGTGTCTTGAACGATTCCTTGTTAAGGTAACGGAACGCTAATATTAAGTTTGCCAGTCGCCCATATGCTGCCGCGGTTATCTGGTTGATGTGTGCTTCGGAGACGTGCTTGGTGTTATACTCACCCCAAGGTCTTTCTCCTTTGTTGAGGTTTGTAGCCTTTGTCCACCTAGCCTGTACTCTGTCAGCGGTCTTCTTTGCCCTTCTCCGATCTTCATGACTTTGCATTTGGTGGGGTTAAATTCGAGAAGCCAGTTGCTAGACCAGATGTCAAGCTTGTCCAGGTCACTTTGAAGTCCTGCTTGGTCTTCATCCGATGTGATTCTCCTCATTAATTTCACATCATCTGCGAAAAGAGACACTTCTGAGTCTATCCCATCCGTCATGTCATTCACATATAGCAAGAATAGCACTGGTCCTAGGACTGACCCCTGCGGTACACCGCTCGTCACAGGCGCCCACTGTGATACCTCATCACGCACCATGACCCGTTGTTGCCTCCTGTGAGGTATTCCCTGATCCATTCCAGTGCCCTTCCTGTTATACACGCTTGGTCTTCCATCTTTTTTACTAATCTCATGTGAGGAACTGTGTCAAAGGCCTTCCTGCAGTCCAAGAAAATGCAGTCAACCCACCCTTCTCTCTCTTGCCTTACCTCTGTTACTTTATCATAGAACTCCAGGAGGTTTGTTACACAGGATTTGCCTTCCCTGAAACCGTGCTGTCTGGCGTTGATTATCCTGTTCTGCTCCAGGAGCAGTGTGTGTGTGTGTGTAAGGAAACACTTTGAAATGTTTCGGCCCCGCCGGGAATTGAACCCGGGACCTCCGTGCGTGAAGCAAGAGCGCTAGCCACCATGCCATCGGGGCGTGTGTGTGTGTGTGTGTGTGTGTGTGTGTGTGTGTGTGTGTGTGTACTCACCTAGTTCTCACCTAGTTGTGGTTGCAGGGGTCGAGTGTGTGTATGTGTGTTTGTGTTGTGTGTGAGTGTGTGTGTGTGTGTGTGTGTGTGTGTGTGTATATGTGTGTGTGTGTGTGTGTGTGTGTGTTGTGTGTTGTGTGTGTGTGTTGCGTACTCACTTAATTGTGCTTGCAGGGGTCGAGACTTAGCTCCTGGCCCCGCCTCTTCACTGACCGCTACTAGGTACTCTCTCTCTGCTCCATGAGCTTTATCATACCTCGTCTTAAAGCTATGTATGGTTCCTGCCTCCTGTACATCACTTGCTAGACTATTCCACTTCCTGACTACTCTATGGCTGAAGAAATACTTACTAACATCCGTTTCACTCATCTGAGTCTTCAACTTCCAATTGTGACCCCTTGTTTCTGTGTCCCCTCTCAGGAACATCCTGTCTCTGTCTACTTTATCTATTCCACGCAGTATTTTGTATGTCGTTATCATGTCTCCCCTAACCCTACTGTATTTCAGTGTCGTCAGGCCGATTTCCCTTAACCTTTCTTCATAGGACATTCCCCTTAGCTCCGGAACTAACCTTGTTGCAAACCTTTGCACTTTTTCTAATTTCTTGACGTGCTTGACCAGGCGTGGGTTCCAAGCTGGTGATGCATACTCCAATATGGGCCTGACGTACACAGTGTACAGTGTCTTGAACGATTCCTTACTAAGGTATCGGAACGCTATTCTCAGGTTTGCCAGGCGCCCATATGCTGCAACAGTTATCTGGTTGATGTGTGCTTCCGGAGACGTGCTTGGTGTTATACTCACCCCAAGATCTTTCTCCTTGAGTGAGGTTTGCAGTCCTTGGCCACCTAGCCTATACTCTGTCTGTGGTCTTGTTTGCCCTTCCCCGATCTTCATTACTTTACATTTAGCGGGGTTAAATTCGAGAAGCCAGTTGCTGGACCACGTGTCCAGGTCTCTTTGTAGTCCTGCCTGATCCTCATCTGATTTAATTCTCCTCATTAACTTCACATCATCTGCGAACAGGGACACTTCTGAGTCTATCCCTTCCATCATGCCATTCACATATACCAAAAATAGCAATGGTCCTAGGAATGACCCTTGTGGGATCCCGCTCGTCACAGGCGCCCACTGTGATACCTCATCACGTACCATGACTCGTTGTTGCCTCCCTGTCAGGTATTCTCTGATCCATTGCAGTGCCCTTCCTGTTATACGTGCCTGATCCTCTAGCTTCTGCACTAATCTCTTGTGAGGAACTGTATCGAAGGTCTTCTTGCAGTCCAAGAAAATACAGTCAACCCACACTTCTCTCTCGTGTCTTACTTATGTTACCTTGTCATAAAACTCCAGGAGGTTTGTGACACAGGATTTGCCTTCCCTGAATCCGTGCTGGTTGTCATTTATAATCTTGTTCTGTTCCAGGTGCTCTACCACTCTCCTCCTGATAATCTTCTAAATGTCAGTGACACTGGTGTGTGTGTGTGTGTGTATGTGTGTGTGTGTGTGTGTGTGTGTGTGTGCGTGTGTGGTGTGTGTGTGTGTACTCACCTAATTTTGGTTGCAGGGGTCGGGACTCAGTGTGTGTGTGTGTGTACTCACCTATATGTACTCACCTATATGTACTCACCTATATGTGGTTGCAGGGGTCACGTCATAGCTCCTGACCCCGCCTCTTCACTCGTCGATACTAATTCACTCTCTCCCTGCTCCATAAGCTTTATCATACCTCTTCTTAAAGCTATGTATGGAACTTGCTTCCACTACTTCACTCTCCAGATTATTCCCCTTCTTGACAACTCTAAAGATAAAGAAATACTTCCTAACATCCCTATGTCTCATCTGGGTTTTCAGCTTCCAATTGTAGCCCCTTGTTCCTGTATCCCATCCCTGAAACATTCGAGCCATGTCCACCTTGTCAATTCCTCTTAGTATTTTATACGTTGTTATCATGTCCCCCCCTGTCCCTCCTATCCTCTAGTGTCATCAGGTTGAGTTCCCTTAACCTCTCTTCATAAGACATACCTCTCAGTTCCGGGACTAAACGTGTTGCAAATTTTTGCACTTTCTCCAATTTCGTGACGTGTTTTACTAGGTGAGGGTTCCATACTGGTGCTGCATTATCCAGTATAGGCCTGACGTACACGGTGTACAATGTCGTGAATGACTCCTTACTCAAATGTCTAAACGCTAATCTCAGGTTTGCCAATCGCCCATATGCTGCAGCAGTTATTTGATTGACGTGTGCCTCAGGAGACATGTTCGTTATAATGCTTTCCCCAAGATCCTTTTCTTTAAATGACGTTTGCAGCCTTTGATTCCCTAACCTGTATGCCGTCTGCGGTCTTCTGTGTCCTTCCCCAATCTTCATGACCTTACACTTACTGGGGTTAAACTCCAGGAGCCAATTGTTTGACCAGACTTATAGTCTGTCCAGATCCCCTTGTAATCTTAACTGATCCTCATCCGCTTGTATTCTCCTCATCAGTTTCACATCATCAGCGAACAGTGACACTTCTGAATCTATTCCTTCCATCACATCATTCACATATATAAGAAACAGCATCGGACCTAGGAACCCCACTCGACACATGCGCCCACTCTGACACTTCACCACGTACCAACACTCGTTGTTTCCTTCCTGTTAGGTATTCCCTGATCCATTGCAGTACTTTCCCTATTATTCCTGCCTGCTCTAATTTTTGCACCAGTCTCTTGTGTGATACTGTGTCAAAAGCCTTATTACAGTCCAAAAAGATGCAACCTACCCATCCCTCTCTCTCCTGTCTTACTTCTGTTACCTTATCGTAGAACTCAAGTAGATTTGTGACACAGGATTTCCCATCTCTGAAGCCGTGCTGATTGTCATGTATGAGCCCAATCTTTTCAATATGTTCCACGACTCTTCTCCTGATGATCTTTTCCATTACTTTGCATACTATACAAGTGTGTGTGTGTGTGTGTGTGTGTGTGTGTGTGTGTGTGTGTGTGTGTGTGTGTGTGTGTGTGTGTGTGTGTGTATGTGCCGAATAAGTACAACTTTCTATTTTGGCTTAAATAGCAACGTATTTCTTGCTGAATAAGGAAAGCGAAAATTTGTGTATGCAATAATTTCTCAAAAATCACTCTGAATCTAACGAAAAAAAAATATATATTTCATTGTGTTCGTTTATTATTAAATTATTGTAAACTTATATAAAATATATTTAGTTGGATTAGGCTAAATTAAATTGCGCTTGTTATAATAAGGTTAAATAAGTTTCCTAAGATTCTTTTGATACAAAATCATTAATTTTTATATTAACATAATGAAAAAATCTTTAAATGTATAAGAGAAAATTTTAAAAAGGACTTAATTTTAAATGAGTTCCTGCTAATTAACCAGTGTGTCTTACCTATTCGGCACGACAAACACACACTGTAGAATCCCAAAGCACACTGCCAGGTCCCCCACCCTCACAGACCCCTCAGAACACAGTGTTGGAGAGGAAACTGAAGGTATAGTACACCAACGCTGATAGAATAGCGAATAAGTGGGAGGAGTGGCACGAAAGAGTCAAAGAGGCATCACCGGACATCATAGCTCCCACAGAAACCAAACTCACAAGAATGATAACAGATGCCATCTTTCCAACGGGATATCAGATCCTGAGGAAAGATAGAGGGAACAGAGGGGGTGGAGGAGTAGCAATGCTCATCAAAAACCGATGGAATTTTGATGAGCTGGAGAGAGGAGACAGAGAAAAAGCAAGAGATTACATAATAGGAACTCTTCAGTCTGGAGGTCCCAAGGTGATAATTGCAGTGATGTATAACCCATCACAGAACAGCAGGAGGCCAAGGCAAGAGTATGATGAGAGAAATAGAGCGATGGTTGATACACTGGCGGAAGTGGCCAGAACGGCTCATGCGAGCTGATTATGGGTGACTTCAACAACAAAGAAATCGAATGGAAGAACCTGGAGCTACATGGGGCCCAGAAACATTGAGGGCTAATATGATGGAGGTGGTACTGGAAAACCTCATGTACCAATACGTAAGGGACACTACCAGAGAGAGAGGAGAGGATGAACCAGAGAGACTGGACCTAGTATTCACCTTGAGTTATGCAGGTATTGATAACATCACATACGAAAGGCCCCTCGGGGCCAGTGATCACGTGGTTCTGAGCTTCGAATACATAGTGGAGTTACAAGTGGAGAGGAAAGCATGAAGGGCAGGACGAATGAAGCCAAACTACAAGAAAAGGGACTACACAGGCATGAAGAATTTCCTTCACGGGGTTCAGTGGGACAGAGAACTGGCAGGGAAGTCAGTAAACGAGATAATGGAATATGTGATAACAATATGCAAGGAAGCTGAGGAGAGGTTAGTACCAAAGGGTAACAAAAATAACGAGAAAGCCAGGATGAACCCTTGATTTACCCAAAGGTGCAGGGAGGCCAAAATCAAGTGTGCTAGGGAATGGAAGAAGTATAGAAGGCAAAGGACCCAGGAGAATAAGGAGATAAGTCGTAGAGCCAGAAATGAATATGCACAGGTAAGAAGGGAGGCCCAACGACAATATGAAAATGACATAGCAGCGAAAGCCAAATCAGATTGTACAGCCACATCAGGAGGAAAACAACAGTCAAGGACCAGGTAATAAGGCTGAGGAAGGAAGGAGGGAAGGTCACAAGAAACGACCGCGAAGTATGTGAGGAGTTCAACATGAGATTCAAAAAAGTGTTCACAGAGGAGACAGAAGGGCCTCCAGAAAGACGGAGAGGCGGGATACACCATCCAGTGTTGGACACAATACATACAACCGAGGAAGAAGTGAAGAGGCTGCTGAGCGAGCTAGATACCTCAAAGGCGATGGGGGCCGAATAACATCTCTGCATGGGTCCTGAGGAAGCAGAGGCGAAATGTGTACCACTAACAACAATCTTCAACACATCTATTGAAACAGGGAGACTACTTGAGGTATGGAAGACAGCAAATGTAGTCCCAATTTTTAAAAAAGGAGACAGACACGAAGTATTAAACTACAGACCAGTGTCACTGACATGTATAGTCTGCAAAGTCATGGAGAAGATTATGAGGAGAAGAGTGGTGGAGCACGGGGTTCAGGGACTGGAAATCCTGTGTCACAAACCTACTGGATTTCTATGACAGGGTGACAGCAGTAAGACAAGAGAGGGAGGGGTGGGTAGATTGCATTTTCTTGGACTGTAAGAAGGCGTTTGACACAGTTCCACACAAGAGATTAGTGAAAAAGCTGGAGGACCAGGCAGGAATAACAAGGAAGGTACTACAATGAATCAGGGAATACCTGTCAGGAAGACAACAACGAGTCATTGTACATGGCGAGGTGTCAGAGTGGGCGCCTGCAACGAGCGGAGTTCCACAGGGGTCAGTCCTAGGACCTGTGCTGTTTCTGGTATTTGTGAACGACATGACGGAAGTAATAGACTCTGAAGTGTCCCTGTTTGCAGTCTAAGGGGCCAGAGACAACAAACTTTACTCAAGGAAGGAAAATGATCTTGGGGTGAGTATAACACCGGGCACATCTCCTGAGGCGCACATCAACCAAATTACTGCTGCAGCATATGGGCGCCTAGCAAACCTAAGAACAGCATTTCGACATCTTTACAAGGAATCGTTCAGAACCCTGTACACTGTGTACGTTAGGCCCATACTGGGGTACGCAGCACCAGTTTGGAACCCACACCTAGCCAAGCACATAAAGAAACTAGAGAAAGTGCAAAGGTTTGCAACACGACTACTCCCGGAGCTAAGGGGTATGTCCTACGAGGAGAGGTTAAGGGAAATCGACCTGACGACATTGGAGGACAGGAGAGTAAGGGGGGACATGATAACGACATATAAAATATTGAGAGGAATTTACAAGGTGGACAGAGACAGAATGTTCCAGAGATGGGACACAGCAACAAGGGAGCACAGCTGGAAGTTGAAGACTCAGATGAATCACAGGGATGTTAGGAAATATTTCTTCAGTCACAGAGTGGTCAGGAAGTGGAATAGCTTGGGAAGCGATGTAGTGGAGGCAGGATCCATTCATAGCTTTAAGAAGAGGTATGATAAGGCTCATGGCGAAGGGAGAGAGACCCAGTAGCGGCCAGTGAAGAGGCGGGGCCAGGAGCTATGAATCGACCCCTGCAACCACAACTAGGTGAGTTCACCCACACACCCACAGCGAAGAGGCGGGGCCAGGAGCTGAGTCTCGACCCCTGCAACCACAATTAGGTGAGTACACACACACACACACACACACACACACACACACACACACACACACATATATATATATATATATATATTTATTTATACTGCAACAAGCCGGGGATCGAACCCGTAATATTTTAGCCAGCCTCATGGAAAGCCAGCCAAAATCCACGACAATCTAGTCCACCGAGCCATCAATGCTTCAAACATAAGGTACCCAATAACACTGAGCATGTTACTCCAGATGCTAGCCCATACGTGGCTGTGGCAAGCACAGAACTTATTTTATTATTTTCCTGTTTGGAATACCTGTATCAAAAGCTGCCATGAATAATATTTGTCACTGTACGTTGCGCGGTGTCCCCGCCCTTACCTCGGCACTGTACGTTGCGCGGTGTCCCCGCCCTTACCTCGGCACTGTACGTTGCGCAGTGTCCCCGCCCTTACCTCGTCACTGTACGTTGCGTGGTGTCCCCGCCCTTACCTCGGCACTGTACGTTGCGCGGTGTCCCCGCCCTTACCTCGTCACTGTACGTTGCGCGGTGTCCCCGCCCTTACCTCGGCACTGTACGTTGCGCGGTGTCCCCGCCCTTACCTCGGCACTGTACGTTGCGCGGTGTCCCCGCCCTTACCTCGTCACTGTACGTTGCGCGGTGTCCCCGCCCTTACCTCGGCACTGTACGTTGCGCGGTGTCCCCGCCCTTACCTCGTCACTGTACGTTGCGCGGTATCCCCGCCCTTACCTCGTCACTGTACGTTGCGCGGTGTCCCCGCCCTTACCTCGTCACTGTACGTTGCGCGGTGTCCCCGCCCTTACCTCGTCACTGTACGTTGCGCGGTGTCCCCGCCCTTAACTCGTCACTGTACGTTGCGCGGGGGATGGACCACCTAATTGACTACTCATTGATAATTAATATAAAATGTATAAAACAGTCACTAAAAAAACTATTATAATAATTATATTTCATTAACTGTTACATCGCTTCGTCTCTTAATCCAGGTGACCCGGTGGCTTTATGACTCCATGATCCATTGATCTTGATATTCTGTAACCTGACCCTCTGACCACGTGTCTAAGCAATTTCCAGACAGTTAATTCTTGATTTACTTACCTCGTGACCCGGTAACCTTGTGACCATGTTAACCCAGTGAGGTAGTGACCTCGTTGCCTGGTGACATGGCTGGAAATCACTCTGGACTCAGCCTTTATCACTCGTCTTAGGTGAGGTTCATCAGGAAACAGGACAAGATCACTCGTCTAGTGCGCATTGTACTCACTAGACAATGAGGCTGTTTATTAGTTATGTTGACTTTTATGATAAGTCATGTGGTCGTTATCAGTGTGTGTGTGTGTGTGTACTCGCCTATTTGTGGTTGCAGGGATTGAGTCATAGCTCCTGGCCCCGGCTCTTCATTGATCACTACTAGGTCTACTCCCTGCTCCATGAGCTTTATCAAACCTCGTCTTAAAACTATGAATGGTTCCTGCCTCCACTATTGCACTTCCTGACAACTCTGTGGTTGAAGAAATGCTTCCTAACATCTCGAGTATTTTATAAGTCGCTATCATGTCTCCCCTAACCCTCCTGTCCTTTAGTGTCGTCAGGCCGATTTACCTTAACCTTTCTTCGTAGGACAAAACCCTTAGCTCTGGGACTAGTCTTGTTGCAAACCTTTTCACTTTCTCTAATTTCTTGCTGTGCAGCACCGGGTTCCAAACCGGTGCTGCATACTCCAATATGGGCGTGTGTGTGTGTGTGTGTGTGTGTGTGTGTACTCACCTATTTGTGGTTGCAGGGGTCGAGTCATAGCTCCTGGACCCGCCTCTTCACTGATTGCTACTAGGTCCTCTCTCTCCCTGCTCCATGAGCTTTATCAAACCTAGTCTTAAAACTATGTATGGTTCCTGCCTCCACTATGTCGCTTTCTAAGCTATTCCACTTCCTGACAACTCTATGACTGAAGAAATACTTCCTAACATTCCTTTGACTCATAGGAGTCTTCAACTTCCAATTGTGACCCCTTGTTTCTGTGTCCCCTCTCTGGAACATCTTGTCTCTGTCCACCTTATCTATTCCTCGCAGTATTTTATATGTCGTTATCATGTCTCCCCTGACCCTCCTGTCCTCTAGTGTCGTCAGGCCGATTTCCCTTAACCTTTCTTCGTAGGACAATTCCCTTAGCTCTGGGACTTGTTGCAAACCTTTGCACTTTCTCTAATTTCTTGACGTGCTTGACCAGGTGTGGGTTCCAAACTGGTGCTGCATACTCCAGTATGGGCCTGACGTATATGGTATACAGAGTCTTGAATGATTCCTTAGTGAGGTATTGGAAAGCTATTCTTATGTTTGCCAGCCGCCCGTATGCTGCAGCAGTTATCTGATTGATGTGTGCCTCAGGAGATGTGCTCGGTATTATACTCACCCCAAGATCTTTTTCTTTGAGTGAGGTTTGCAGTCTTTGGCCACCTAGACTATACTCTGTCTGCGGTCTTCTTTGCCCTTCCCCGATATTCATGACTTTACATTTGGCAGGGTTAAATTCAAGGAGCCAGTTACTGGACCAGGCTTGCAGCCTGTCCAGGTCTCTTTGTAGTCCTGCCTGATCCTCGACTGATTTGATTCTTCTCATTAACTTCACATCATCTGCAAACAGGGACACTTCTGAGTCTATCCCTTCCGTTATGTCAATCACATATACCAAAAACAGTACAGGTCCTAGGACTGACCCTTGTGGAACTCCACTCGTCACAGGTGCCCACTCTGACATCTCGTCACGTACCATGACTCGTTGTTGCCTCCCTGTCAGATATTCTCTGATCCATTGCAGTGCTTTTCCTGTTACGTGTGCCTGATCCTCTAGCTTTTGCATTAACCTCTTGTGAGGAAATGTGTCGAACGCCTTCTTGCAGTCCAAAAAAATGCAGTCTATCCACCCCTCTCTCTCGTGTCTTATTTCTGTTACCTTGTCATAAAACTACAGTAGGTTTGTGACACAGGATTTTCCTTCCCTGAAACCATGCTGGTTGTCGTTTATAAGCTTGTGTCTTTCTAGGTGCTCCACCACTCTCCTCCTGATGATCTTCTCCATGACTTTGCATACTATACACGTCAGTGACACAGGTCTGTAGTTTAATGCCTCGTGTCTGTCTCCTTTTTTAAAAAATTGGAACTACATTTGCCATCTTCCACGCCTCAGGTAGTTGCCCAGTTTCAATGGATGTGTTGAAGATTTGTGTTAGTGGCACACACAACATCTCTGCTCCCTCTCTAAGGACCCATGGAGAAATGTTGTCCGGTCCCACCGCTTTTGAGGTATCGAGTTCACATAGCAGCTTCTTCACCTCCTCCTCGGTTGTGTGTATTTCATCCAGCACTTGTTAGTATACCTCCCTATTCTGAATTCCTGGAGTCCTTCCTGTCTCCTGTGTAAATACTTCTTTAAATCTCATGTTGAGCTCCTCACATACCTCTTGGTCGTTTATTGTGAACTCCCCACCTTCCTTCCTCAGCCTGATTACCTGGTCCTTGACTGTTGTTTTCCTCCTGATGTGGCTATACAACAGCTTCGGGTCAGACTTGACTTTTGATGCTATATCATTTTCATATTGTCGCTGAGCCTCCCTTCTTACCTGTGCATATTCGTTTCTGGCTCTTCGGCTAATCTCTTTATTTTCCTGGGTCCTTTGTCTTCTGTACTTTTTCCATTCTCTATTACACTTACTTTTTGCCTCCCTACACCTCTGGGTGAACCAAGGACTCGTTCTGGTCTTCCCATTACTTCTGTTTCCTTGGGGACAAACCTCTCCTCTGCCTCTTTGCATTTGGTTGTCACATATTCCATCATTTCTTTTACTGGTTTTCCTGCCAATTATCTCTCCCACTGAACGTCTTGTAGGAAGTTCCTCATGCCTGTGTAGTCCCCCCTTTTGTAGTTTCGTTTCTCCCTTCCTATTCCTGCTCCCCTCTCCACTTGTAGCTCAACTATATAATCAAAACACAGAACCAAATGATCACTAGCTCCAAGGGGCCTTTCATACGTGATATCCTCGATGTCCGAACTACTCAAGGTGAATACTAGGTCCAGTCTTGCTGGATCATCCCCACCTCTCTCTCTGGTAGTGTCTCTAACATGTTGATGCATGAGGTTTTCCAGTACCACATCCATCATCTTGGCTCTCCATGATTCAGGGCCCCCGTGGGGCTCTAGGTTTTCCCAATCAATCTCTTTGTGATTGACATCACCCATAACTAGTAACTTTGCTCTCCCTATGTGGGCTCTTCTGGCTACCTCGGCTAGTGTGTCTACCATTGCTCTGTTGTTCTCGTCGTATTCTTCTCTTGGCCTCCTGCAGTTCTGTGGCGGGTTGTACATTACAGCAATTACCACCTTATGGCCCTCAGACTGAATTGTTCCTACTATGTAGTCCCTTTCACCCATTCCATCCATTCCTTCCACTTCCTCAAATCCCCACCTGTTCTTAATGAGCAGTGCAACTCCTCCTCCCCCTCTGCTCCCTCTATCTTTCCTGAGGATTTGATATCCGGGTGGAAAGATTGCATCTGTTATCATCCTGGTGTGTGTGTGCGTGTGTGTGTGTGTTGGAGCTTAGCATAATCTATACACTTGTGCCACTACTACCAGTACCCACGCCATCACTGGGAATGCCTACCAGTAACTACACACCTGCACCTCGACTGACGATGCTTATATGGACGGCAAGTAACCGAGTCAAAGGGATCTTCACGATCTCAAATACAGTCCTTTAGTCCTTCTCCAGATCTGCTGAAGAAGGACTGTATTTAAGATCGAAAGATAGAGATCTTTTTCCATTTGCCTTTATTTTCTGTCAGTGAGTGATTTACCATTTCAGTGATCAGTTTGATACTTATATCAGTACATTTATACATGTGCCAAGACCCGATCTGCAGCCGGTGGCCGACTGACGACCGCGCTAACAGGCCGTAACTTAAGAATTCACTACGAGAAATGCTGCCTCTGAGACAAATTACATTCAAAATTTGTCTACCTGAAGTCTACCTGGAGGGCATTCTGGGGATCGACGTCCCCGCGGCCCGGTCTATGACCAGGCCTCCCGGTGGATCAGGGCCTGATCAACGAGGCTGTTACTGCTGGCTGCACGTAGTCCAACGTACGAACCACAGCCAAGCTGATCTGGCACTGACTTTAGGTATCTGTCCAGCTCCCTCTTGAAGACAACCAGGGGTCAACTGGTAGTGCCCTTATGGCTGGTGGGAGGCTGTTGAACAGTCTTGGGCCCAGGACACTTATTGTGTTTTCTCTTAGTGTACCAGTGGCGCCCCTACTTTTCACTGGGTGTACGTTGCACCGTCTGCCAAGTCTTTTGCTTTCGTATGGAGTGATTTCTGTGTGCATATTAGGGACCAGTCCCTCCAGAATCTTCCAGGTGTAGATTATGATATATCTTTCTCGCCTGCGCTCCAGTGAATATAAGTCTAGTGCTTCTCTGTTGCTCATTGGAAAACTTGGTTTATATCTTCTTGGAGATTTGCCGTGTCCTCAATGGATGACTCTCATGCAGATCCTAGTATCATCTGCAAAGGATGATACAGTGCTGTGGTTTACATCTCTGTCTATGTCTGATATGAGAATGAGGAACAGGATAGGTGCGAGTACTGTGCCTTGTGGGACAGAGCTCTTCACTATGGCAGCATCCGATTTAACTCTGTTTACCACTACTCTTTGTGTTCAATTGGTTAGGAAGTTGAAGAGCCATCTGCCTACTTTGTCAGGTATCCCTTTAGCACGCATTTTGTGTGCTATTACACCATGATCGCACTTGTCAAAGACTTTTGCAAAATCTGTGTATACTACATTTGCATTCTGTTTGTTTTCCAGATCATCTAAGACCATATCATAGTGGTCTAGCAGTTGCGAGAGGCAGGAGCGACCTGCTCTGAAACCATGTTGCCCTGGGTTGTGCAATTTTTGGGAGTCCAGGTGGTTTGCTATTCTGCTTCTTAGAACTCTTCCAAAGATTTTTACGATATGGGACGTTAAAGCTATTGGTCTATAGTTCTTAGCTATTGCTTTGCTGCCACCTTTATGGAGTGGGACTATATCCGTTGTTTTTAGTGACTGTGGAATCTCGCCTGTGTCTATGCTCCTTTTCCATAGCATACTTAGAGCCCGTGAGAGGGGTTTCTTGTAGTAGTTAATGAACACAGAGTTCCACGAGTCTGGGCCTGGGGCTGAGTGCATGGGCATGTCGTCGATGGCTTTCTCAAAGTCTAGAAGAGTTAGGGTTATGTCAGAAATTTGGCATACATTGGCTGGGTTTTGAGTTTCATTCATGAAAAAATTGTTTGGATTGTCTATCTTTAGACGGATTAGTGGCTCGCTGAACACAGAGTCATATTGAGATTTCAGTATCTCACTCATTTCTTTGTTATCATCTGTGTAAGATCCGTCTTGTCTAAGCAGGGGCCCTATACTAGAAGTGATTTTTGCCTTTTTTTGGCATATGAAAAGAAATATTTCGAATGTCTTTCAATTTCACTAATCGCTTTTAGCTCCTCTTGACTCTCCTGGATCCTGTATGAGTCCTTTAACTTTAGCTCAATATTTTCCACTTCCCTGGTTAGTGCTTCCTTCCGTGAATCAGATAGTCCAGCATTCTTGAGGAGCTCAGTGATTCTTCGTCTTCTCCTGTATAGGGAGCGTATCTCTCTCTCTCCTGTTTACTTCTCTTCTTTTCTCTTAGAGGAATAAACCTTGAACATACTTCAGCTACCAGGAGGTTGATCTTTTCAAGGCACTGGTTAGGGTCCATGTAATTCAAGATATCTTCCCAACATGTTTCATTTAGGGCATAGTTTACAAGATCCCAGTTGATGTTCTTGTTGTTGAAGTTGAATTTGGTAAAGGTACCCTCATAGCTATATGCGTTTTGCTGATCAGGACTCCTGTGCATGCACGTCTGGACTTCGATTAGATTGTGATCAGAATTTGTTGTTTTTGATATTGTTATGTTTCTTACCAGGTCCTCATTATTTGTGAAGATAAGGTCTAGTGTGTTCTCTAGTCTCGTTGGCTCCACTATCTGCTGACTTAGGGTGTGTTTGTTGCAGAAATTCAGCAGCTCATGTGTGTGTGACTTTTCCTCTGAGCTGCCTCCAGGGATTATTTCTGCTACAACATTATTTGCTATATTCTTCCATTTTGTATGTCTAAGATTGAAGTCACCAAGCAGCAAGATGTTTGGGGATGGGGCTGGAAGGTTTCCCAGACAGGAGTCAATTTTTGATAGTTGTTCTTTGACTAGGTTTTGGTTCTCGATTTTTATTGTCAGAACTTCAACTACATCATTTGTGGTGTTCAGTATCTCTGTGCAAATGAACGACTGACATACAGACCAACCCCCCCCTTGTTGCCTGTTCTTTCTGTCGCATCTATGTTGATTAATATGCACAGGAGATAGTGAAAGAACATCTTAATTGAAATATATACATTCTGTTTATGGTGGAAATCTTTTAAGTGATGCCGACAGGACGAGGTTCAAGACACGTAACCTAACACTTACGGCATTTTTTTTTAGTACGTTTAGATGTTGAGATGATGTTCACTTCAAACATGTTTGGAGTGGAAGATAATAATTTTAAATATTATCTTAAACTTGGCGTAGCTTAGGGTTTCAGCTTGTCAAAAATCTTGTGCAAAAATCTTATCCACAACGAGTTGTGGATAAAAAGACAGGTGTATACACTAAGAACATCTATACTGGATACATTTAGGTCCTGGATACATTTTAGGCCCTGGTACAAGAGATTGAGAGAACACAGGATACATGAGATATGCAGGTTACCTACCAGAGACATCTTTTTTAAGTCTACAGAAAATACAGAAATAAAGATGACCTTTCAAGAAGCAACATCCGCGTCTTCCATCAGAGACCTTACCAGGAAGTAAAACCCCTGATGACGCAGAGTCCACACTGTATCATGCGGAGCAACAAGAAGGTCACTTTATGCCTGGGAATGAAGCAAAAGTGATCTACAGAGAATCCAACATGGATAAGCAAAACTACTGAAGCATCAATTGCTACTCCCCATTCCAAAGAACAATTTTCTGGCAAATACATCATCTCAACTACTCTTGGACATATGATGCTGCTCCAGGCTGCTCTGCTTCCTGGCTGCTACGTGACATAAAATGACCTGACGTCTTCACCTGACCTCTGACATGGATTCTTTACTATATAAACTGTTATATAAATGGTTCAGGAAACCAACAGATTGATGAATGAGACACTTGTGCAACATTTTGGTATCTTTATTGTGTTGCACATGTTTATACTGAGTTCTCTCATTCTCCTGCATCATTTGGAGTGACCAAGGTTCCAGGACGAAACGTATCCAATAAGGATGTCCTTTTATCCACATTTTTGGTATCAATATACCTTCTACCTTCTAGACTAATTGACATCACTGGTTTCTGAACTCTTGAGACCTCTCTTATCTACTCTTGAAGTTGTGCACTGACTTTGCCTCCTCCTCTACCTCATTCAAGTCAGTCCACTTTTCAGCCTCCCTGAGTCTAACGATATATTTCCTTACGTCACTGAAGTATATATTTGTTTCTTCAACTTGCACTTGTTTCTCCTTGACCTCGACCCATTGAAGTACTCTGCCTTCTAATCCTTCGTGTTCCTCTAATTTATAGACTAGTTTCTGGTGTGTTACTGCTAGTTTCTGGTGTGTTACTGCTAGTTTCTGGTGTGTTACTGCTAGTTTCTGGTGTGTTACTGCTAGTTTCTGGTGTGTTACTGCTAGTTTCTGGTGTGTTACTGCTAGTTTCTGTGTTTACTGTAGTTCTGGTGTTACTGCTAGTTTCTGGTGTGTTACTGCTAGTTTCTGGTGTGTTACTGTAGTTTCTGTGTGTTACTGCTAGTTTCTGGTGTGTTACTGCTAGTTTCTGGTGTGTTACTGCTAGTTTCTGGTGTAGTTTGTGTTACTGCTAGTTTCTGGTGTGTTACTGCTAGTTTCTGGTGTGTTACTGCTAGTTTCTGGTGTGTTACTGCTAGTTTCTGGTGTGTTACTGCTAGTTTCTGGTGTGTTACTGCTAGTTTCTGGTGTGTTACTGCTAGTTTCTGGTGTGTTACTGCTAGTTTCTGGTGTGTTACTGCTAGTTTCTGGTGTGTTACTGCTAGTTTCTGGTGTGTTACTGCTAGTTTCTGGTGTGTTACTGCTAGTTTCTGGTGTGTTACTGCTAGTTTCTGGTGTGTTACTGCTAGTTTCTGGTGTGTTACTGCTAGTTTCTGGTGTGTTACTGCTAGTTTCTGGTGTGTTACTGCTAGTTTCTGGTGTGTTACTGCTAGTTTCTGGTGTGTTACTGCTAGTTTCTGGTGTGTTACTGCTAGTTTCTGGTGTGTTACTGCTAGTTTCTGGTGTGTTACTGCTAGTTTCTGTGTGTTACTGCTAGTTTCTGGTGTGTTACTGCTAGTTTCTGGTGTTTACTGCTAGTTTCTGGTGTGTTACTGCTAGTTTCTGTGTGTTACTGCTAGTTTCTGGTGTTTACTGCTAGTTTCTGGTGTGTTACTGCTAGTTTCTGGTGTGTTACTGCTAGTTTCTGGTGTTTACTGCTAGTTTCTGTGTGTGTTACTGCTAGTTTCTGGTGTGTTACTGCTGTTTCTGGTGTGTTACTGCTAGTTTCTGGTGTGTTACTGCTAGTTTCTGGTGTGTTACTGCTAGTTTCTGGTGTGTTACTGCTAGTTTCTGGTGTGTTACTGCTAGTTTCTGGTGTGTTACTGCTAGTTTCTGGTGTGTACTGCTAGTTCTGGTGTTTACTGCTAGTTTCTGGTGTGTTACTGCTAGTTTCTGTGTGTTACTGCTAGTTTCTGGTGTGTTACTGCTAGTTCTGGTGTGTTACTGCTAGTTTCTGGTGTTTACTGCTAGTTTCTGGTGTGTTACTGCTAGTTTCTGGTGTGTTACTGCTAGTTTCTGGTGTGTTACTGTTGTTTCTGGTGTGTTACTGCTAGTTTCTGGTGTGTTACTGCTAGTTTCTGGTGTGTTACTGCTAGTTTCTGGTGTGTTACTGCTAGTTTCTGGTGTGTTACTGCTAGTTTCTGGTGTGTTACTGCTAGTTTCTGGTGTGTTACTGCTAGTTTCTGGTGTGTTACTGCTAGTTTCTGGTGTGTTACTGCTAGTGTCTGGTGTGTTACTGCTAGTTTCTGGTGTGTTACTGCTAGTTTCTGGTGTGTTACTGCTAGTTTCTGTGTGTTACTGCTAGTTTCTGGTGTGTTACTGCTAGTTTCTGTGTGTTACTGCTAGTTTCTGTGTTACTGCTAGTTTCTGGTGTGTTACTGCTAGTTTCTGGTGTGTTACTGCTAGTTTCTGGTGTGTTACTGCTAGTTTCTGTGTGTTACTGCTAGTTTCTGGTGTGTTACTGCTAGTTTCTGTGTGTTACTGCTAGTTTCTGGTGTGTTACTGCTAGTTTCTGGATGTGTTACTGCTAGTTTCTGGTGTGTTACTGCTAGTTTCTGGTGTGTCTGTGTTTTGGTGTTTACTGCTAGTTTCTGGTGTGTTACTGCTAGTTTCTGGTGTGTTACTGCTAGTTTCTGGTGTGTTACTGCTAGTTTCTGGTGTGTTACTGCTAGTTTCTGGTGTGTTACTGCTAGTTTCTGGTGTGTTACTGCTAGTTTCTGGTGTGTTACTGCTAGTTTCTGGTGTGTTACTGCTAGTTTCTGGTGTGTTACTGCTAGTTTCTGGTGTGTTACTGCTAGTTTCTGGTGTGTTACTGCTAGTTTCTGGTGTGTTACTGCTAGTTTCTGGTGTGTTACTGCTAGTTTCTGGTGTACTGCTAGTTTCTGGTGTGTCTGCTAGTTTCTGGTGTGTTACTGCTAGTTTCTGGTGTGTTACTGCTAGTTTTTTCTGTGTTACTGCTAGTTTCTGGTGTGTTACTGCTAGTTTCTGGTGTGTTACTGCTAGTTTCTGGTGTGTTACTGCTAGTTTATGGTGTGTTACTGCTAGTTTCTGGTGTTTTACTGCTAGTTTCTGGTGTGTTACTGCTAGTTTCTTCTATGTTACTGCTAGTTTCTTCTGTGTTACTGCTAGTTTCTGGTGTGTTACTGCTAGTTTCTGGTGTGTTACTGCTAGTTTTTGGTGTGTTACTGCTAGTTTATGGTGTGTTACTGCTAGTTTCTGGTGTGTTACTGCTAGTTTCTTCTGTGTTACTGCTAGTTTCTTCTGTGTTACTGCTAGTTTCTGGTGTGTTACTGCTAGTTTCTGGTGTGTTACTGCTAGTTTCTGGTGTGTTACTGCTAGTTTCTGGTGTTTTATATGGTTTCTGGTAAGCCATGCTAGTTTCGTGTGTTACTGCTAGCTTTGTGTGTTATCTTTTTGTGTTTACTGCTGTTTCTGTGGTTACTCTAGTTTCGGGTGTGTTATGCCAGGTTTCTGTGT
Source organism: Cherax destructor (assembly GCA_009830355.1). Lineage (NCBI taxonomy): Eukaryota > Metazoa > Arthropoda > Malacostraca > Decapoda > Parastacidae > Cherax > Cherax destructor. The sequence goes on along the minus strand of WNWK01012645.1, from coordinate 23,296 downwards.
GTTACATAAGGTTCTGTGTTTACTGCAGTTTCTGGTGTATTACTTTTTCTGTGTGTTACCTAGTTTCTGACTTGTTTACTCTTAGTTTCCTGATTGTTACTGCTAGTTCAGTGTGTTATCAGCTCTGGTTAGTTACTGCTAGTTATATTGTGTTTCTCAATTTCTGGTGTTTACTCTGTTCGATGTGTTACTGCTAGTTTCTGTCCTGTGTTACTGCTAGTTTCTGTGTGTTACTGCTAGTTTCTGGTGTGTTACTGCTAGTTTCTGGTGTGTTACTGCTAGTTTCTGGTGTGTTACTGCTAGTTTCTGGTGTGTTACTGCTAGTTTCTGGTGTGTTACTGCTAGTTTCTGTGTGTTACTGCTAGTTTCTGGTGTGTTACTGCTAGTTTCCGGTGTGTTACTGCTAGTTTCTGGTGTGTTACTGCTAGTTTCTGGTGTGTTACTGCTAGTTTCTGTGTGTTACTGCATCAAATGCTTCATGTCTCTCTTGTATCTGAAACTCTGTCATAGAACTCCTGCAGATTTGTAAGACAGGATTTTGCATCCGTAAATTTGGGCTGATTTTCGGTAAAGAATTTTCTTCTCTCCAAGTACCCAGGATCCTTTATCCTTCCTCTCTTCTTTAAAACTTTTGAGAGTGAACAAGGTAGAAACGCTTCTCCTACACAGTAGGTTTCTTCAGTCGAACCCAGAGGAGGCAGCGGAAGCAGTAGTGATGTATTCTTCCGTATTCGTTCGTGGTAACTGTCCCAGCTGACTGATTGTTCAGCATTCCCAAGTCCTGCCGCAGCAGCCTTGCTTTATTGTCATGGTTCTTCACTCTTGCACCTACCCTACTTACCTCAATTCCTCTCCCAGATATTTTTGTCTCTTTTTCTTTGCCTTCTCCATAAGCTTGATAAATTCTCCTAAAAATTTTCTCTCTCGCTTTCAATTATCCTTTTTCCATCTGTTCCAACATTTTTGTCGAGGCTTCAAAGGTAAATTCTCCATTAATCCAATTTGTTTCTCATTCATTTCATCAGTCGCATGGTACGTGCTCCTAGAGAGCCATTCCTTTTTTTCTTCAATGTTCCTTGTTTTCCACTACCCTGCAGCTGTGCATGATGTTGCTTACCCCTGCACTATACTCAAACACCCAATCATTTGTTTTGTTCTTGCTATTGATGTAGTCTGCGCTGAGGTGATCCAATGTTGGGGTATAGTGTAGCGTAGTGTGTGCGTTTGCGTGCGTGTGCGTGTGTGTTGGTGGGTCGTCACGCACCACACCTGAGGCCGGCGACCTAACACGATTTCCACGCTCGGTAGAACGATGATACGACCCGAGTAAATCATCGTGACTGCTGATCCGCCGAGCCTCGTTTGTTGAGCTGAATATTATGTATTACGAGCCCATGTCGTATAATTTCACGTCATTATGCTACACATTGGCGGTATTTGCGACACTGCTTAAATTATACCAATGTAATCACTGGATTTACATTGTTTAAACTTTCTTTCATATTCTGACACATATCTTTATAATATATTGCAAGAAATATTTGTCTCTCAAAAATAAAAGTCAAAATACCGTTGCCGAAACAATTCACAAATAGCCCAAGCTTATACATAAACAACCTTACGACGACGTTTCGGTCCGACTTGACCATTTACAAAGTCACACTGACACAAAAGAGTGAGTGAACTTATATATTATAGGTGAGGGACGACAGTGACGGGACGAGGAGAGGAAGAAAAAATTAGTGGTAGTGTAGGCAGTGGAAGTAGTAGAAGTAGCAGTGGCAGTAGAAATTAGGGAAGTAGTTTTAGTGGTACAAGGGATAGAAAGGGAGTGAAGAATGAAGGAGGCAGTCTTGAAGAAGAAACTTCAGACAATGTTTCGGTCAGTCCTGCACCATTATAAAACAAACAGCTTTACTTCTGTAAAGTGAAGTACGATATTCAAATGATACTGGAATAAATGTCAAGTGTAAACTGCTTTCTAGAAAGCCCCTAAAGCCTTAAAATTTACTTATATATCTTGAGGTGCTTCTTGATCATATTTTAAAGCAGGAGACTGAAGGAGAACTTTTTTTCATCTTTTGTAAGGAAGTTCCAAATTTTAGGGCTCTTTTTATTTGCATGGAGTTCGTGTACAGGTCGAGTCGAACACTTGATATTTCTAATATACTACTTATTTATCATATTATGTCAATGTGTTGCGTTGCAGCTCTCCAGCAAGAGTCGGAGCTCTAGGTTAAAGCTCTTTATCAGTGCCCTGTATATATAAAATGCAAAGTGTGGATGTGTTTTATGTTCATTAATGGCGCTTGAAACCTAAATGGGTGATTATCCTAACAGCTGATTTCTGTTGGGTAACAATGGGTTTCAAGTGATTTGCTGCAGTAGATCCTGAACACTAATATTATAAACTAGGAAAGGATTGATTAGAGTGTAATACACAGTGACCAGTGTTGTCTGGGGAGCAATGAATACACAGTGACCAGTGTTGTCTGTGGAGCAATGTAATACACAGTGACCAGTGTTGTCTGGGAGCAATGTAATACACAGTGACCAGTGTTGTCTGGGAGCAATGTAATACACAGTGACCAGTGTTGTCTGGGGAGCAATGTAATACACAGTGACCAGTGTTGTCTGGGGAGCAATGTAATACACAGTGACCAGTGTTGTCTGGGAGCAATGTAATACACAGTGACCATGTTGTCTGGGGAGCAATGTAATACACAGTGACCAGTGTTGTCTGGGGAGCAATGTAATACACAGTGACCAGTGTTGTCTGGGAGCAATGTAATACACAGTGACCAGTGTTGTCTGGGAGCAATGTAATACACAGTGACCAGTGTTGTCTGGGAGCAATGTAATACACAGTGACCAGTGTTGTCTGGGGAGCAATGTAATACACAGTGACCAGTGTTGTCTGGGAGCAATGTAATCACAGTGACCAGTGTTGTCTGGGGAGCAATGTAATACACAGTGACCAGTGTTGTATGTGGAGCAATGTAATACACAGTGACCAGTGTTGTCTGGGGAGCAATGTAATCACAGTGACCAGTGTTGTCTGTGGAGCAATGTAATACACAGTGACCAGTGTTGTCTGGGGAGCAATGTAATACACAGTGACCAGTGTTGTCTGGGAGCAATGTAATACACAGTGACCAGTGTTGTCTGGGAGCAATGTAATACACAGTGACCAGTGCTTGTCTGGGAGCAATGTAATACACAGTGACCAGTGTTGTCTGGGAGCAATGTAATACACAGTGACCAGTGTTGTCTGGGAGCAATGTAATACACAGTGACCAGTGTTGTATGTGGAGCAATGTAATACACAGTGACCAGTGTTGTCTGGGGAGCAATGTAATACACAGTGACCAGTGTTGTCTGTGGAGAATGTAATACACAGTGACCAGTGTTGTCTGGGAGCAATGTAATACACAGTGACCAGTGTGTCTGGGAGCAATAATAAAAGTGACCAGTGTTGTCTGGGGAGCAAGAAGCGTATTTTGTATAATGTTCTGTTTAAAATATTCTATGATATTTAATGGAAGTGAGCCTGAATTTTAAGTTACAGTCAAGGTTTATATCCAAGAATTTTCCCTCGATTTGTCTGTGTGAATTATTTATTTTTATGCTGAAATGCGAATTTAAGTTTTTCTCAAGCAACATGTAAAAGGTCTTATCAGTATTGAGAATAAGTCTGTTAGCTGCCATCCAGGTAGAAATACTTTACCAGCTCCTCGTTAACTGTGTCGTTGAGGACGACAAGGTATGACAAATGTTGTATCATCAGCAAACAGGACTTTTAAGTTCCTTGGAGGTATCTGGTACGTCATTAAGGTAGATGAGGAGTAATAGTGGGCTATGGGGGTTACCCTAAGGCACCCAATGTTCCAATGTTGATAGTTTGTGTTATGAGGCAGTTTTATTGATTGGCACTTGTTGATGTCTGATGGTGAGGTAAGACTATATGAGAGATCATGACTTTTGATTACATAATGTGCTAGTTTCAGCAGCAAGATATTGTGAGTTATAGTGTCAAATGATTTTCTTAGATCAAAAAAGAGACCCACGGGAAATTCATTATTTCCTAGAGCTGAGAAGGCAGAGTCTGATCCTATTTTCCTGGCCTGAAGCCCAACTGGCAGGAATTGAGAATGTTAGAGATTCGTCTATAATTGATGATTTCCGTCGTGTCTCCTTCGTGGACTGGGGTAACATGAACTAGTTTATGTATATTAGCAAAAGTTTCGGTTTCAAGAGATTGATTAAACACACACATAGCCGCCTTTGATATGTATGAATGTTGCGACACTTACTTCATTACCTGTCTGTTATTTATGTATTTAGTGATTTAAGGGGAGGACAGGTGAGGGGGTCATGATAACTGCCACTGAGGTAGTCACTAACCTGAGCAGTGGAGTTTGGGATTTTGCTGACACGATTGTCCTATAATTGAGAATTAGTCCAAGATTATTTACGACATCAACAATGTTCATTAATTATAATCAGTACAATTTCTTTCTATTTAGCAATTATGAGTGAGCTCAGAATTTGAGAGAGTGTTTTCCAGGTCTTTCTGATATAGCGCTTAATTTTTTGGAAACCTGCTGGCATAATATAGTTGTTTATATTTCTTTAAAAGCATAGTAAGTGTTGGTGTGTCTTTATACTATCCTGGAGACATGAGATTATCTTGAACAATATTTAATTCTTCTACCAATCAATGGTGCGTATAGAATGATAAAATTATTACTGAAACCTCGTCAACGAGCTTAAATGATGAAGATGAATATATGCAACACTTGGGTATCTTAATTGAGGAAAGTTTCGCCACAGTGCTTCATCAGTCCAATACAAAGTAGAAACTGGTAAGGAGAGGAGGAGTTTGAGATAATCAGTCCTCGCCTGGAATCAATTTGATCCCGCCTCCTCCTGCTTGACTAACTGACTACAGTATATAAGTCACTTCTCCGGCCTTATGTTACTTTCTACAAGAGTGATGGACTGAACACATCGATTCCAGGCTGAGGGACTGATTACCTCAAACTCCTCCTCTCCTTACCCGTTTCTACTCTGTATTGGACTGAAGAAGCCAGTGGGTGAAACGTTTCCAAAAGATTCCCCTATGTTGCTAAGTGTCTCAATCTTCAACTTGTCGGTTTTTAAAACCATTTATCACACAGCTTAAATAATATATTTGGATGACAATTGGTTATTTATTTTATGTTGGTAATAAGAAAGACTGGCTAGTAATCATGTGTTATCAGTGATCATGTCAGCTTTGACGAGCTGTTATCTTTGCCAGATATCAGAGAGAAGATGCAGGTGTCTCAGTAATTCGTATGAGTTTGGTTACTAAGGGCAGTAGCAGGCACTTATACATTTAATTTAGGAAATCAGATTGATTATAAAGCCACCAGCAATTATCAAGTGATGCTTTGACTATTATTTATGATTTTATTATTTTAGAGTGTCACCAAAGGTACAATGTTGCTATGTGGAGATCTATAAACAGCTCCTGTTGCTATTGGGTTACTCATGTTTTTAGCTGTACAGTGAACAAATGTGTACATGTAGAGTATATGCAGTGCATCTCGTTGTTATAGTATATTACTATGCCACCTCCCTTTTGGATCAGGTCTGTAGTTATAAATGGCTGTGTTGAGAGGTTAGTGTATATGTCCACTCAGTTATGTTTTAGCTAGGTCTTTGTTAGAATAATGATAATTAGGTTAGCACTGAGGGCCTAGAGAAGTACCCTGATGTCAACAAGTGTTTATTAGTGATTTAGTGTTATAATTGAATACTAAAGATGTTTTTTTGCTATTGAAAATTGTTTGTTTGGCTAGTTATGTAATGTCTACATCTTCCATTGCTGTAAACTGATCACTAGGTCATTCCATGTCAAGTGGACCAGGATCCCCACCTGACCGTCTCCAATTTCGATAATTTTACATGAAGTTTGGCATATATGTCATATAACTTGGGAAAGTTTTAGTTAATAAAGTGGTATTGTATGGCGCTCAGAGTGAAGGTAAGTGAAAATCTCACAACCCGCAGACATAATCACCAATGTTTAGGTTATTGGTGGCAGATCTTGAAGAGAAAAGTTGTGAAAGTAGACATATCTGTAACTTTTGGAGCGATTTCAAAATGGATATAAGATTACATGCTTTTAATTTGTTTTTCAATATGAACCAAAGAAAAAAAAAATCTGTCGCGTAAAATAAAATTTTGAATTCAGCCCTATATCTCCAAAGTAAAACATTGTTTTATAATATTACTGAGCCAACTCCCGGGCCATCATCAAACCTAAAATATTATGACCCCCCATTATAAAGCTGAGAGGATTAATCCGATCTGTCCTAACATTCATGTGTAGTACGTACAGAAAAAAACCGATATGGGTTATTTTAAATTTGGGGGATTCATATTTTTATATATATATAAAATTTTCATTCCGCAACCACTAATATAAAGAAGGATCAGGTTAAAAAGTTTTGAATTGAACATGGGTTTTTAATGTGCAACTCACGTATACATTTACTTCAATAAACCTATTAATTTTAAACGTGAGATAAACTCAGAGTAGGAGAAGATAATTTAAGATTTGTTTGGATTTTTGCCGGAGGATTAGCCATCCAGGGTAACCTTAGACAGTGTGTCATCGAGGACTGTCTGTCATATTTCCATTGTCCTCCATAACGTGATTCACACCAGTCAACACCCAGGTACCTACTACTGCTAGGTGAACAAGGACAGCAGGTCTAGTAAACATGCCCAACGTTTCCACCCATGCCGGGGACTGAACCATGGACACTGAGTGTGAAGGGGGGGAAGCGTTTCAACCAAGCCATGGTTGTATATACTATGAAAGATAAACACCTCTCAGTGTAAATTTACAGAGAGATACATATTCCTCTCGGTGTATACACACTCACACCTTATATATATACACTGAAAGGTCCATACATCTCTCCTCGTAAATAATGAGACACTCGGTGTATACACACTAAGCAAAAAAGAGAGAGAGAGAGAGAGAGAGAGAGAAGAGAGAGCTCAGGGTATATACACCCTGCGTGAAGGAAGAAAAAGCCTATATGGTTCACATTAAATATTCATTCTTGCTGAGGCCCACACACCCAGGCTAACTTTCTCCATGTATTATTCACTCCACGTAGATAAATGGTTCAGAGAACCGATACGTTGATAAATCAGACACATGTACAACACTTGGGTATCTTTATTGTGGGAACGTGTCGCCACATTCTTATCAAGACTATTGTGGGAACGTGTCGCCACATTCTTATCAAGACTGATGGACAGATTACATCGACTCCAGACTCAGGGACTGATTACCTCAATCACTTTCTGATCTTCACTATTCTTCTTTGTATTGGACTGATGAAGCCACTGTGTGGAGATACCCAAGTAAAGATACCCAAGTGTTCCACATTATTCAGTCCAGCAGGAGGGAGTAGCTCCATTTCCCCGAATCGAGAGCCCTTCACCTCGAAAGGAAGGAGGGGGCACAAAACCTTTCCTACTATATACATTAATGCGATCTCCTCGTTAGGCAATAATCTGAGTTCCCTCGGGCTCGTTTGACTTTACCCACAAGGGAAATTATGTTAATTCCTTAACCCAAACTTTGATTGGAATAGGGCCAAATGAAGTCAAATTGAATCGTGCATTGTGTGGTAATTCTGCTGGTAACCTTGTTAGTTGAGTCTGGCGTCCTGGTGAGCAATCTCACTCTCACCGACTCAAAACGACACAACACAGCCACGGGCTCAGCAACACAGCCACGGGCTCAGCAACACAGCCACGGGCCAACAACTCAACCACGACTCAACAAACAGACGGGCTCACAACACATCCACGGGCTCCAGCAACATAACCACTAGCCATTAACATAACCACGGGCCAGCAACACAGCCACGGACTCAGCAACACAGCCACGGGCTCAGCAACAAACCACGAGCTCTTAACATAACCCGGGCTCAGCAACACAGCCACGGACTCAGCAACACAAACGGGCCCAACACACTACAGACTCAACAACAAACCACGAGCTCATTAACAACCCACGGGCCAGCAACACAGCCACGGGCCAGCAACACAGCCACGGACTCAACAACATAACCACGAGCTCATTAACTAACCACGGACTCAAGAACACAATGGGCCACAACACACCAGGGGTTCAAAACCCCTATTTCAACAACATAGCTACTGGTTCAAACAGATAAAGGTTCAACAACACAGCTACAGGCTCAACAACACAGACACAGGTTCAGAAACACAGCCCTGGTTCAATTCGCCACGGACTCCCTAGCCACGGGCTCATTACCGTCCGGTTCCCCGCTACGGACTCAACAACACAGCCACGGATTCAACAACATAGCCACAGGTCATTAACAAAGTAATGGGTTCAACAACACAGCCACGGGTTGGGTTCAACACACAACCACGGGTTTCAACACAGCCAAAGGTTAAAACAAAGCTATGGGTCAAAACCAGCCACGTGTTGGGTTCAAAATACAGCCAGGTTGGGTTCAACAACACAGCCACGGGTTCTATAACACAGCCATGGGTTCAACAAACAGCCACGGGTTCAACAACACAGCCACGGGTTCAACAAACAGCCACGGGGCTTAAAACAGCCACGGGTTCAACAATACAGCCACGGGTTGGGCAACAAAAGCCACGGGTTCTACAACACGCCACGGTTAACAAACCGCCACGGGCTCAACAACACAGCCACGGGTTCAACAAACAGCCACCAACAACACAGCCACGGGTTCAAAACAAGCCACGGGTTCAACAACACAGCCACGGGTTCAAAACACAGCCACGGGTTCAAAACACAGCCACGGGTTCAACAACACAACGGGTTCAACAACACAGCCAAGGAAACAACACAACGGGTTCCCCCCACGAGTTCACAACAACGTTTTAACAACACAGCCACTTCGCAAACAGCCACGGGTTCAACAACACAGCCACGGGTTCAACAACACAGCCACGGTTAAAACACACCACGGGTTCAACAACCAGCCACGGGTTTAAAACACAGCCACGGGTTCAAAACAGACGGGTTGGGTTCAACAACAAACCATTCTCCAACACAGCCACGGGTTCAACAACACAGCCACGGGCTCAACAACACAGCCACGGGTTCAAACAAGCCACGGGTTCAACAACAACCCGGGTTCAACAACACAGAAACGGGTTCAACAACACAGCCACGGGTTCAAAACACAGCCACGGGTTCAACAACAAAGGGGTTCAACAACACAGCAAAGGGTTCAAAACACAGCCAAGGACTCAAAACATAGCCACGGGTTCAACAACACACCAGATTCAGCAACACAGCCACGGGTTTAACAACACAGCCACGGGTTCAGCAACACAGCCCAGGTTCCAAACAACGGGTTCAACAAACAGCAACGGGTTCAGCAACACAGGCAGGGGTTCAAAACACAGCCACGGGTTCAACAACACAGCCATGGGCTCAACAACCAAACGGGTTCAACAACACAACCACGGGTTCAACAACACAGCCACGGGTTCAACAACACAACCACGGGTTCAACAACACAGACAAGGGGTTCAACAAACAGCCACGGGTTCAACAACAAACCAAGGACTCAACCCAGCCCGGGATCACCAACCACGGGCTCAACAACACAGCCACGGGTTCAACAACACAGCCACGAGTTCAACAACACAGCCACGGGTTCCCACAGCCAAGGGTTCAACAACACAGCCACGGGTTCAACAACGCAGCCACTGGGTTGAGCAACACAGTCACGGGTTCAACAACACAGCCATGGGCTCAACATCACAGTCCCGGACTCAACAACACAGCCACGGGTTTAACAACACAGCCACGGGTTTAACAACACAGCCACGGTCTCAACAACACAGTACGGGTTCAACAACACAGCCACGGGTTCAAAACACAGCCACGGTTTCAACAACATAGCCACGGGTTCAACAACACAGCACCGGGTTCAGCAACACAGCAACGGGTTATAAATTAGACATGTATGCAACACTTGGGTATCTTTATTGAGGAAACGTTTCGCCACACAGTGGCTTCATCAGTCCAATACAAAGTAGAAAGGTGTAAGGAGAGGAGGAGTTTGAGGTAATCAGTCCCTCGGCCTGGAGTCGATGTGTTCAGTCCATCAATCTTGATAGAAGTGTAGCACAAGGCCGTAGAGGTGGCGTATATGCTGTAATCAGGTGAGGTGAAGCAGGAGGAGGCGGGATCGTAGTGGTACCATCCACTATTCGAAGTAGGTCTTCGTCCAAAGGTTGGACTAGTGTTGAAGAATTCCGTTTGTATCAAGATCCAAAGATGTTGCTGTGTCAGACAGGATGTAGATGAATGGTTCAGAGAACTGACAAGTTATAAATTAGACATACGAGTCTAATTTATAACTTGTCGGTTCTCTGAACCATTCATCTACACAGCAACGGGTTCAACAACACAGCCACAGGTTCAACAACACAGCCAAGGACACAACAACACAGCCACGGGTTCAACAATGCAGCCACGGGTTGAGCAACACAGTCACGGGTTCAACAACACAGCCATGGGCTCAACATCACAGTCACGGACTCAACAACACAGCCACGGGTTTAACAACACATCCACGGTCTCAACAACACAGCCACGGGTTCAACAACACAGCCACGGGTTCAAAAACACAGCCACGGGTTTAACAACACAGCCACGGGTTCAACAACACAGCCAAGGGCTCAACAACACAGCCAAGAACTGAACAACACAGCTCGGGTTCAGCAACACAGCCACGGGTTCAACAACACAGCCATGGGCTCAACAACACAGCCACGGGCTCAGCAACACAGCCACGGGTTTAACAACACAACCACGGGTTCAGCAACACAGCCAGGGGTTCAACAACACAGCCACGGGTTCAACAACACAGCCACGGGTTCAACAACACAGCAACAGGTTCAGCAACACAGGCCGGGTTCAACAACACAGCCACGGGTTCTGCCACACAGCCACGGTTTCAACAACATAGCCACGGGTTCAACAACACAGCACCGGGTTCAGCAACACAGCAACGGGTTATAAATTAGACATGTATGCAACACTTGGGTATGTAGATGAATGGTTCAGAGAACCGACAAGTTGTTAAATTAGACACATATGCAACACTTGGGTATCTTTATTGAGGAAACGTTTCGCCACACAGTGGCTTCATCAGTCCAATACAAAGAAGAAAGTAGTAATAAAAGGAGGAGTTTTAGGTAATCAGCCCCTCGGCCTGGAGTCGATGTGTTCAGTCCATCAATCTTGAAGTAAATACAACATAAGGCAAATGAAGTTGCTTATATACTGTAGACAGGTGAGATGAAGCAGGAGGAGGCGGGGTCATAGTGGTATCATCCACTAGTCGAGTAAGTCCTTGTCCAAAGGTTTGGACAAATGTTGAAGAATCCCTTTGTATCAAGATCCCAAGAAGTTGCTGTGTCAGACAGGATGTAGATTTGTCCAAACCTTTGGACAAGGACTTACTTCGACTAGTGGATGATACCACTATGACCCCGCCTCCTCCTGCTTCATCTCACCTGTCTACAGTATATAAGCAACTTCTGTTTGCCTTATGTTGTTGGCACCCCGCAGGGCGGAGTCCTCAGCCCAACTCTCTTCAACGTGCTGATGCATGAGCTGGTGCAGCTGACGTTCTCAGCAGGCACCCGACTGCTCAGCTACGCTGATGACCTGGCACTCATTGTCATCGGGAAGCCCGGACTGTTGCGCAAAGCCCAACGCGACCTCAGCCTGCTAGATACCACCTGCTGTCGCCTTGGCCTCAAGATCTCGGCGGAAAAGTCCAAGGCCATGATCTTTCGTGTCAAGGTGCCTGATACCAGGCTGAAGATCTCAGACATCAACCTGGACTGGGTCAGCAGTTACCAATATTTTGGTATATGGATTGACAGCCGACTCTCCTTCCGCAAGCAGGCAGAGCATGTCAGGGAGCGTGCCATGCAACGTGTCACGGCCATGCGTGCCATGGCCAATCCTAGGACTGGTGCCAGCCACGATATTCTCCGGATGTTCTACGTGCAGGCGGTGCGCTCGCTAGTCGACTATGGTGCAATCACCCTGGCCCATGCTCATCCCTCATGCCTCAAGCGCCTCAGCGTTGTACAAAATGCTGCGGCTCGGGTCATGCTGGGGGCTCCGGGCTGGACGAACACAGTGACTCTGAACAGAGAGGCCCAACTGCAGCCCCTAAGTGACAGGATCGCCCTTGTTGCTGCCAGGAGGTTGGCCAAATTTGTCCAGCTACCGGGCGGTGAGCGCCTGCTGTCGTAATCCACCTTGCAAACCTGCCAGCCAGCAAGCGTCACTGTCCACAGCACGTGCTGCAGTGGTGGGCAGCTGCAAGCATTGCTGCAGCGGAGCATCCCGGGTGTGCAGTGTACTACACTGATGGATCAAGAGACCCCGAGGCCGGCCGCACGGGTTCCGGGATATATCACTCTTCCCTAACGGCCGGCTGGCGCCTCCCAGACCACTGCAGCATCCTACAGGCAGAACTCCACGCCATCCAGAGGGCCATCCAACATGCGCTCCTGGAACACCACCAACCTCCAGTCATCCACGTCGACTCCAGGGCGGCGATACAGGCCATCATGCATAGGAGCCCAGGATAACATCCGGCTCCTCACCGCCATCAGAAGAGACCTACATTCACTTGACGAGCAGGGCCGGCAAGCAACAATCAATTGGATACCAAGCCACGTCGACCTTGCTGGGAATGATGCGGCGGATGGGGCGGCTAAGTCTGCCACACTTGCGGCCCAACCTGCGACTACAATTGCCATTAGGCGCAGGCAGGTGCACCTGGGGCAGCTTCGCAGCCAGACGCCCACTACCAGCACCGGAGCATCTCGGAGCCGGCACTGGTATGACAGAGCGACACATAGGAGCCCCCACCAAACATGAGGAAACTGAACAGGGAGCTGCAAGTCAGCGTCCACCGCCTGCGCCTCGGCTACCCTACTGCAAAGCGCCTCATCGAACGCATGAGTGAGGAGCTTTGCCGCCACTGGACCGGATGGTTCCAAAGCCTCAGTTCACTACATGCTTGACTGTCCTGCGACGACGGCCATCCGCCGCAGGCACTTCCCGATGGCACCTGGGGATCTGACCCGCGAGGACAAAGCAGCCCGGCTGGTTTACCTGGCCACCCATGATTTGGAGACACTGCTCCCAGTCCTAGCTACCCACCCGCCCTCGATGACGACGCCGGAGAACCCCGACGACGATCAAGACTACCCACTACAGCTATTCTTTCCTCACTTCCTTCTTTCTTATCCCCCATCCTTCTTCTTCCTATGAGGTAGAACCACAGCCTGAAGTACCAAGATCTGCTGATGAAGATGCGACGTCAGAAGACACTCCCCATCATGGGGAGCCACAGCGAGAAAGAAAGAAGAAGATGACACCTCTACCCAGGGGCCAATGCCGGTCACCATTTGAGAAGACCCGGGCCGGATGTACCGGCAACATACAACAACCTTATGTTGATATTAAGATTGATGGACTGAACACATGATCAGGCCGGATTACCTCAAACTCCTCCTTTTATTACACTTTTGTATTGGACTGATGAGCCACTGTGTGCGAAAGTTTCCTCATAAAGATACCAAGTGTTGCATATGTGTCTAATTTTAACAACACTTGGGTATCTTTATTGAGGAAACGTTTCGCCACACAGTGGCTTCATCAGTCCAATACAAAGTAGAAAGGTGTAAGGAGAGGAGGAGTTTGAGGTAATCAGTCCCTCGGCCTGAGTCGATGTGTTCAGTCCATCAATCTTGTTAGAAGTGTAGCACAAGGCCGTAGAGGTGGCGTATATGCTGTAATCAGGTGAGGTGAAGCAGGGAGGAGGCGGGATCGTAGTGGTACCATCCACTATTCGAAGTAGGTCTTCGTCCAAAGGTTGGACAAGTGTTGAAGAATTCGTTTGTATCAAGATCCCAAGATGTTGCTGTGTCAGACAGGATGTAGATGAATGGTTCAGAGAACGACAGTTATAAATTAGACATACGAGTCTAATTTATAACTTGTCGGTCTCTGAACCATTCATCTACACACAACGGGTTCAACAACACAGCCACGGGTTCAACAACACAGCCATGGGCTCAACAACACAGCCTGCATTTCAGGGAATACAAATCAAGGGACTTCAACCGTTCCCAGTAATTTAGGTGCTTTATCGTACTTTTGTATTGTGAACTTTTTATGTACATTCTCCAGGTCAGCAATTTCGTCTGCCTTGAAAGGAGCCGTTAGTGTACAACAGTATTCCAGCCTAAAGAGAACAAGCGATCTGAAAGGAATCATCATGGGCTAGGCGTCCCTAGTTTTGAAGATTCTCGTTATCCATTCTATCATTTTTCTAGCAGAAGTGGTAGATACATTGTTGTGGTCTTTGAAAGTGAGATCGTCTGAGATTATCACTCCCAGGTCCTTCACATTAGTTTTTCACTCTATCGTGTGGATGGAATTTGTTTTATACTCTGATACAGTTGTAATTTCCTTACGTTTTCCGTATCGGAGTAATTGAAATTTTTCTTCATTGAACTTCACATTGTTTTCTGTGGCCCATTGAAGATTTGGTTGATATCCTTGGAGTCTTGCAGTATCTTCGATGGATGATACTCTCATGATATTCGGTGTCATCCGCAAAGGAAGACATGGTACTGTGGCTTACATCTCTGTCTATGTCAGATATGAGGATGAGGAACAGGATGGCAGGGAGTACTATGCCTTGTGGAACAAAGCTTTTCACGGTACCCGCTTCTGACTTTACTCTGTTTACTATTATATTACTCTTTGTGTTCTGGAAAAATAAACACAAACAGTATAATGTGATCCTTTATTGACAACGTTTCGCCCATGCAGTGGGCTTTATCGAGTCACAAACAGATCTACCTGGATAACAGGTACATGAGTATTTATAGGATTTAGTCAGGTGGAGAATGTTGCATGTGACAGTCTTCAAAGTAGGGTGATAGTTACAACCTTCGGTAACATAAAAGAGATTGGACAAGAATAAGAACATAAGAAAGGAGGAACACTGCAACAGGCCTACTGGCCCATACTTCGCAGGTCCATGTCAAAAACCAACCCACCACCACCAACAGTATATGGGTAGACCTGCAGTGTTCCATTCTTAAGTTCTATGTGGAATAGCGAGGAAGAAGTTTCTTCAATAGGTTCAGCTATGTTGTAGAAGCCGTTGTTCTGGTTGAAGTTGTTGGATATGCAGATAAGTGATGATTCCAGGATTCTTCGGTATTGAGTGTTGTCTTCTCTGGCGATGAGTCTTGCGCTTCTGTAGTTGATTAAATGGTTGTGTGAATTTCGGTGTTGAACACAGGCATTTCTTGAGTCGTCAGATCTGCCTGCGTACTGGTGTTCTGAAATACTGTTTGGAGGTCTCTGGATGTTTCGCCGACGTATAATTTGCTGCAGTCATTACAAGGGATTGTGTATACCCCTGCAGTGGATTGAAGCTTGTCCTGTCTGTTACCTTGATGGTGGTGGATGTGGAGGTAGATACTTGGAATGAGGTATTGGAAAAATGTTGGAAACGTGTTTGGTAATGGAGTTGGTGGGGAGGACTATGTATCTCTTCTCGGCAGTGTCTTCTGGGTGTGTTGAAGATGTTTAATGCCCGTCGTCTAGTCTCTAATAAAGTGATGAGGATAGTGAAGTTTAGAAAAAACTTGTTCAATAAGGGAGCATTCTTCCTCAAGGAACTCACTGTTGCAGATTCTGAGTGCGCGTAGGAAAAAACCTATAATTACACCACGTTTAGTCTTGGTGTCGTGGTGAGAGTAGAAGTAAGAACATAAGAATGGAGGAACACTGCAGAAGGCCTACTGCCCCATACAAGGCAGGTCCATATAAAACCACCACTACCTAAGAATTTATTCCCGTACTCACGACACCATGTGAATGAATGGTTCAGAGAACGACGAGTTGGTAAATTAGACACAATTGTAACACTTGGGTATCTTTATTGAGGAAAGTTTCGCCACACAGTGGCTCATCAGTCCATACAGGAGAATCGTGAAGAACAGGAGGAGTGTGAGGTTCAGCCTCATTTGAGACGATGTTGTCAGTCCATCAAGATTGATGGACTGACAACATCGTCTCAAGATTGAGGGCCTGACAACCTCACACTCCTCCTGTTCTTCACGATTCTCCTTGTATGGACTGATGAAGCCACTGTGTGGCGAAACGTTTCCTCAATAATGATACCAAGTGTTGCAATTGTGTCTAATTTACCAACTCACGACACCAATCAAACCCAGCCCCTCCCACTCATATATTTGTCCAATCTTTTTAAAGCCACCCAAGGTCCTAGCCTCTATCACAGTACTCGGAAGATTGTTCCACGCATCTACAACTCTGTTCGAAAACCAGTACTTGCCTATGTCCTTTCTAAATCTAAATTTATCCAATTTAAATCCGTTATTTCTGGTTCTTACTTGGTTCGATATCCTCAGTATTTTATTAATATCTCCTTTGTTTATGCCCATCATCCACTTGTACACCTCGATGATATCTTCCCTCATTCTACGTCTCTCCAGAGAGTGGAGATTCAACGCTCTAAGTCTATCTTCATACGGGAGATTTCTTATACTGTAAATCATTTTAGTCATTCTTCTTTGTATGTTCTCCAATGAATCTATATCCATCCTGTAGTAAGGAGACCAAAACTGAGCTGCATAATCCAAATGAGGTCTCACTAGTGATGTATAGAGCTGTAAAATAACTTTTGGACTTCTGTTGCTTATACTTCTGAAATAAATCCTAGTAATCTAACATAAGAACATAAGAAAGGAGGAACACTGCAGCAGGCCTGTTGGCCCATACTAGGCAGGTCCTTCACAATCCGTCCCACTAACAGAACACTTGCTCAACCCAATTTTCAATGCTACCCAAGAAATATGCTTTGACAATTCTACCCACTCATGCGCGAGTCCCACTCAAATCCAACCTCTCTCACTCATGAATTTATCCAACCTAAATTTGAAACTACCCAAGGTCCTAGCTTCAATAACCCTACTAGGCAGACTGTTCCACTCATCAACTACCCTATTTCCAAACCAATACTTTCGCAAGCGACCACAAATCAATTACCTTTGGCATTGAATGGAAGTTTCATAGTACGAATAACTCAGTAACGGTCCCAGATTTTCGCTTAGCAGATTACAATGGACTTAGAGAACACTTATCATCTGTGGACTGGGGTAATGAAGAGAGCTATCAATATGACAGTTTTCTGAACACTATACATGCTGCCCAAATAACATTTATCCCATATAAAGAAATTAGATCGAATAGAAATGACTCAAAATGGATGAATAATAGGCTCAAATATCTTTTAGGGCAGAAGAAAGGAATTTATAGGCGTATCAAAAGAGGTGAGGGTCATCTTATGAGTCAGTATATTGACATTAAGAGGGACGTTAAAAAGGGGATAAGAAAAGCTAAACGGGACTACGAAATTAAAGTTGCTAGGGATTCGAAACTAACCCAAAAAGTTTTTTCAGGTGTATAGAAAAAGTTAGAGATAAGATAGGTCCCTTAAAAATAATTATGGGTATCTTACTGACAAAGAGAATGATATGTGCTCTATTTTTAATAATTATTTTCTCTCGGTTTTCACTCAGGAAGACACTAATAATATCCCAAGAATTAGGTATTTTAGTGGGCCTGAAGAAGATAAATTATGTAGTATCACAGTCACTAGCGAAAAGGTTATCAAACAGATAGACCGTTTGAAGCAAAATAAATCGCCAGGCCCTGATGAGCTTTTTTCAAGGGTTCTTAAGGAATGCAAAATAGAACTCTGTGAACATAAGAACATAAGAACATAAGAAAGGAGGAACACTGCAGCAGGCCTGTTGGCCCATACTAGGCAGGTCCTTCACAATCCGTCCCACTAACAGAATATTTGCTCAACCCAATTTTCAATGCTACCCAAGAAATAAGCTTTGACAATTCTACCCACTCATGCGCGAGTCCCACTCAAATCCAACCCCTCTCACTCATGAATTTATCCAACCTAAATTTGAAACTACCCAAGGTCCTAGCTTCAATAACCCTACTAGGCAGACTGTTCCACTCATCAACTACCCTATTTCCAAACCAATACTTTCCTATATCCTTTCTAAATCTAAACTTATCTAACTTGAATCCATTATTGCGGGTTCTCTCTTGGAGAGATATCCTCAAGACCTTATTTATATCCCCTTTGTTAATACCCATTTTCCACTTGTATACCTCGATCATGTCTCCCTCATTCTACGTCTTACAAGTGAATGTAATTTTAGGGTCTTCAATCTTTCTTCGTAAGGAAGATTTCTAATGCTATGTATTAATTTAGTCATTCTACGCTGAATGTTTTCTAACGAATTTATGTCCATTCTGTAATATGGAGACCAGAACTGAGCTGCGTAATCTAGGTGAGGCCTTACTAATGATGTATAAAGCTGTAATATAACCTCTGGACTTCTGTTGTAACACTTCTTGATATAAATCCCAGTAATCTATTTGCCTTAATACGTACGCTTAGGCATTGCTGTCTGGTTTAAGGTTGCTGCTTACCATCACCCCCAAGTCCTTCTCGCAATCTGTATGGCTAAGTTCTACGTTATTTAACTTATAAGTGCTTGGGTTATGGACACTCCCGAGCTTCAGAACCTTGCATTTATCTACATTGAACTGCATCTGCCACTTTTCTGACCACGAATTAAGTTTGTCTAAATCTTCCTGAAGTTCTATGACATCTATGTTTGAATCAATTATCCTACCTATCTTCGTGTCGTCGGCGAATTTGCTCATATCACTAGTAATTCCCTCATCAAGGTCATTGATAATATTATAAATAACAATGGGCCTAAGACTGATCCCTGTGGAACACCACTTGTTACAAGTCCCCATTCGGATTTAACCCCATTTATGCACACCTCTGCTTCCTATTGGTGAGCCATGACTCGATCCATGACAGCACTTTTCCCCAATGCCATGAGCTGCCACTTTCTTTAACAGTCTCTGGTGTGGTACTCTATCAAAAGCCTTACTAAAGTCTAAATAAACAATATCGAATTCTTTATCGTGATCAACAGCCTCAAAAGCTTTACTGAAGAAGGTTAATAAATTAGATAGGCAGGAACGGCCCCTCGTGAATCCATGCGGGTATCATTAATCAAATTATGGTTATCTAGATGGCTTCTAATAATATCAGCTATAATTGACTCTAGTAATTTGCCTCATTGAGGTCAGGCTTATTGGGTTGTAGTTTGACGGTAGTGACTTGTCCCCTGCTTTAAAAATAGGAATTACATTAGCCATCTTCCACATATCAGACACAACACCTGTTTGAAGAGATAAATTAAAAATGTTAGATATTGGTTCACAGAGTTGCATTTTGCATTCTTTAAGAACCCTTGCAAAAAGCTCATCAGGACCCGGCGATTTATTTTGTTTCAGTCGGTCCAGCTGTTTCATAATCATTTCGCTAGTGACTGTGATATTACATAATTTATCTTCTTCTGGGCCTCTGTAAAAATTAATTACTGGGATATTATTAATGTCTTCCTGTGTGAAAACCGAGAGAAAATAATTATTAAAAATAGAGCACATATCATTCTCCTTGTCAGTAAGATGCCCAAAGTTATTTTTAAGGGACCTATCTTATCCCTAACTTTTGTTCTATAAACCTGGAAAAACTTTTGGGTTAGTTTTTGAATCCCTAGCAACTTTAATTTCATAGTCCCGTTTAGCTTTTCTTATTCCCTTTTTAACGTCCCTCTTAATGTCAGTATACTGATTTATAAGATGACCCTCACCTCTTTTATGCGCCTATAAATTCCTTTCTTCTGCCCTAAAAGATATTTGAGCCTATTATTCATCCATTTTGGGTCATTTCTACTTGATCTAATTTCTTTATACGGGATAAATGTTCTTTGGGCAGCCTGTATAGTGTTAAGAAAAAATGTCATATTGATACCTCTCTTCTTCACCCCAGTCCACAGTTGATAAGTGTTCTCTAAGTCCATTATAATCTGCTAAGCGAAAATCTGGGACCATTACTGAATTATCCCTACTATCATACATCCATTCAATGCTAAAGGTAATTGACTTGTGGTCGCTTGAGCCGAGTTCCTCTGTAATTTCTAAATTATTAACAAGGGTTTCCTTGTTTGCCAGAACTAAGTCAAGCAGGTTATTTCCCTTGTAGGTTCTGTCACAAACTGCTTCAAAAACAATCTTGAACTACTTCTAAGAAGTCGTTAGATTCTAAATTCCCAGTCAAAAATTCCAATCAATTTGACTAAAGTTGAAGTCACCCAGAATAACTACGTTATCGTGCATTGTGGCCTTAACAATTTCCTCCCATAGTAGTCTCCTTGGTCCCTATCTAAGTTTGGGGGACGGTATATCACACCTAAAATCAATTTTTCATGCCCTCTGAAAATTCTATCCAGACAGACTCTGTATGTGTTATTTCAGACTTTATTCCCTTTTTATGCAACAGTTCAAGCGATCTCGACATACAGTGCCACTCCACCCCCTTCCCGAAACTTCTGTCTACTTGGAACAATTTAAAACCCTGTATATGACATTCAGCAGGCATGTCCCTATTTTTCGTATTGAACCACGTCTCAGTTATGGCAAATACATCAATGTTACCTGCACTTGCAACAAATCTCAAATCGTCCATCTTATTCCTAGCACTACGACTATTTGTATAATACACTTTTAAAGACCCTCCTTTCTCTTTACCCTTCCTGCTCCATTCTGTTTTACCACTATACTTATTACTGTCCTTGTTATTGTTAAGATTTTTATATCAAAGCCTAGATCTATATGGAACTTAGTCAGTTTCAAATGGAACTTAGTCAGCCATTAACGAATGTGTTTAATACGTCCATCCTAACTGGTGTTGTAGCAGAGATGTGGAAGATAGCTAATGTAGTTCCTATATTCAAATCAGGGGATAAGTCCATTCCATCAAATTACCGTCCAATAAGCCTCACGTCTATAGTAGGCAAATTATTAGAATCAATTATAGCTGATATTATCAGAAGTCACCTTGAAGAACATAATTTGATTAATGAATCTCAGCATGGGTTTACGAGAGTCGTTCTGCCTGACAAATTTACTGACGTTTTTCAATAAAACATTTGAGGCAGTAGACAGTGATAAAGAATATGATATAGTTTACTTGGATTTCAGTAAGGCCTTCGACAGAGTACCTCACAAGAGACTCTTAAGAAAGGTGGCAGCTCATGGTATAGGAGGTAAAGTTCTAGCATGGATAGAGGCATGGCTTACCAATAGAAAGCAGAGATTTCCATTAATGGGGTCAAATCTGAATGGGGATTTGTCACTAGTGGCGTTCCACAAGGATCAGTTTTGGGCCCATTGTTGTTCATAATTTACATTAATGACCTTGATGAAGGAATTGCAAGTGACATGAGTAAATTTGCTGATGATACAAAAATAGGCCGTATAATTCATTCTGAGGAGGATAACAGTGAACTCCAGGAGGATTTGGATAAATTAATGTCTTGGTCTGAAAAGTGGCAGATGAAGTTCAATGTGGACAAGTGTAAGGTGCTTGTCGTTGGTAATGAAAATATCCTCGAATTTATAAACTAGGTGAAGTTGAGCTTGATCATACAGAATGTGAAAAAGACTTGGGGTCATGGTAAGCAGAAATCTAAAGCCAAGACAACAGTGCCTAAGTGTGCGCAATAAGGCTAACAGATTACTAGGATTTATTTCAAGAAGTATAAGCAACAGAAGTCCAAAAGTTATTTTACAGCTCTATACATCACTAGTGAGACCTCATTTGGATTATGCAGCTCAGTTTTGGTCTCCTTTACAGGATGGATATAGATTCATTGGAGAACATACAAGAAGAATGACTAAAAAGATTTACAGTATAAGAAATCTCCATGAAGATAGACTTAGAGCATTGAATCTCCACTCTCTGAGAGACGTAGAATGAGGAGATATCATCGAGGTGTACAAGTGGATGATGGGCATAAACAAAGGAGATATTAATAAAATACTGAGGATATCGAACCAAGTAAGAACGAGAAATAACGGATTTAAATTGGATAAATTCAGATTTGAAAAGACATAGGCAAGTACTGGTTTTCGAACAGAGTTGTAGATGCGTGGAACAATCTTCCGAGTAGGGTGATAGAGGCTAGGACCTTGGGTGGCTTTAAAGAGATTGGACAAATATATGAGTGGAGGGGCTGGTTTGATTAGTGTCGTGAGTACAGGAGTAAATTCTTAGGTAGTGGTGGTTTTGATAAGGACCTGCCTTGTATGGGCCAGTAGGCCTTCTGCAGTGTTCCTCCATTCTTATGTTCTTATGTTCTTCTTATATTTCGACATTCAGTATTTTATTTCTAAACCCATACCTCTAACTAATCCTAGTTTAAAGTCCTAACAACACCCTCAACTGAGCTAGCAAGAAAATCCACACCTGCCCTGGATAAGTGAACCCCATCCCTGGCATACATGTCATTTCGGCCATAGAAGTGGTCCCAGTTGCAAATGAATGGTACTGCATAAGAACATAAGAACATAAGAAAGGAGGAACACTGCAGCAGGCCTGTTGGCCTATACTAGGCAGGTCCTCACAACCGTCCCACTAACAGAATATTTGCTCAACCCAATTTTCAATGCTACCCAAGAAATAAGCTTTGACAATTCTACCCACTCATGTGCGAGTCCCACTCAAATCCAACCCTCTCACTCATGAATTTATCCAACCCTAAATTTGAAACTACCCAAGGTCCTAGCTTCAATAACCCTACTAGGCAGACTGTTCCACTCATCAACTACCCTATTTCCAAACCAATACTTTCCTATATCCTTTCTAAATCTAAACTTATCTAACTTGAATCCATTATTCGGGTTCTCTCTTGGAGAGATATCCTCAAGACCTTATTTATATCCCTTTGTTAATACCCATTTTCCACTTGTATACCTCGATCATGTCCCCTCATTCTACGTCTTACAAGTGAATGTAATTTTAGGGTCTTCAATCTTTCTTCGTAAGGAAGATTTCTAATGCTATGTATTAATTTAGTCATTCTACGCTGAATGTTTTCAACGAATTTATGTCCATTCTGTAATATGGAGACCAGAACGAGCTGGTAATTAGGTGAGGCCTTACTAATGATGTATAAAGCT
>WNWK01012644.1:0-58699 GCA_009830355.1 Cherax destructor | reverse complement strand
CATCAAAATTTTTGGGAACGCTTCAAGTTTGAAATGTATCTTTGGGAGCGGAGGAGAGAGAGATACATGTTAATATATACCTGGAAAGTACTTGAGGGCCTGGTTCCAAATCTGCACACTGGCATAACAACATACTGGAGTGAGAGATATGGGTGAAAGTGTAAAATTAACCCAGTGAGGAGCAGGGGGTGCAGTGGTGATAATCGGGAGCACTGTATTAACATCCGGGGTCGAGACTATTCAACATCTTACCAGAAGATATCTGAAACACGGTGGAACCAGTGTAGAAGCCTTCAAGAGGAAACTGGACAAGTATCTTCATTGGGTGCCAGATCAACCAGGCTGTGATGGATATGTGGGGCAGGGGGCCTCCAGCAGCAACAGCCTGGTTGACCAGGCAGCACCAGCGAGCCTGGCCCATGGCCGGGCTCAGAGGTAGAAAACTCTGAAACTCTTCAAAGGTAAGGTATATCAAAGGTCCTTCCTTCTTTCCTGCCTTCCTTCCTACCTTCCTTCCTTCCTGCCTTCCTTCCTTCCTGCCTTCCTTCCTTCCTGCCTTCCTTCCTGCCTTCTTTTCTACCTTCCTTCCTGCCTTCTTTTCTACCTTCCTTCCTGCCTTTTCTACCTTCCTTCCTGCCTTCCTTCCTGCCTTCCTTCCTTCCTACCTTCCTTCCTTCCTTCCTTCCCTACCTTCTTTCCTTCCTACCTTCCAACCTTCCTTCCAACCTTCCTTCCTACATTCCTACCTTCCTTCATTTCTTTCATCTCCTTCCTTCTGGTTTCTATATATACGCATATATAGTCACTGGACACTTCATAGAACTGATATTAGGCTTCTGGAAGCTGGTTGTTGTGAGTGTTGGACTTGTAAATATGCTGAGTCAGGTGCGGCTGCTGTGAAAATGACATATTATACCACCACTCACCACCCTCTGCCTGTTAACACCCATGGGGTCCCAAGCTCTTCTTCCCCACATTCCTTCCTACCTACTTACCTACCTACTTATGTACCTACTTACCTACCTACTTATGTACCTACTTACCTACCTACTTATGTCCTCTTACCTACCTCTTATGTACCTACTTATGTGCCTACTTATGTACCTACTATGTACCTGCCACGTACCTACTTACGTACCTTACTCTGGCCATGTACCTCGCCCTACTTCCCACCTACCTCTTCCTCCTCCTGCTTGCTTCCTCTTGTTACCTGCTTGCTTACCTGCTTATGTACCTCTTACCTGCTTGCTTACGCCTCCTACATCCTACTTGCCTACCTACTTTTACCTACCTACTTACCTACCAACCTATTGCTATTGTTCTATAATATATATACACATATATAATGACTTACACTTTCCTTCCTTCCTCTCATTTTCCCTTTCCCCTTTCTTCTTCTTTTTTTCCCTTCCTTCCTCTCATCTCTCCTTCCTTTCTTCTTTTGTTCCTTCCTTCCTCTCATCTCTCCCCTTTTTTTCCCTTTCCCTTTCCTCTTCTTTTCCCTTTCTTTCTTTCTTTCCCTTCTGGTATCCTCGGCATTGCTTTCGGTCATAAACTCCTCAAAACCATGAAATTTATCTTCAGACCCCTTCCATCTGTGTTAGAGCTATCATTGGGGAAGAGAACAGTCCCAGATGGGGAGTCAGATAATTCTTCCCTGGGCTGGCTGAACAAGGACTCAAATGGCATTCCCAATGCACCACATGTTTTGTTTTTTTTATTCCCCAACTGCCCACAAAATTCCCCACATGTAGGCCTCCAGTTTTCCCTGTTTTTTTGAGGCAGCTAGTTTAGGCGTATAGATACGTTGAAACAGTGGCTAGTAAGCGTATATATACCCGAAACAGTCAAAGGGTTAATGTTTTCCCCTGCACTCAAGCACAGGCGCAAGTTGTGGAGTTTAAAACGTTAAGTTCAATGACAAACTGTAGCATTAAGATTAGCGATTAAGCGTAGAAAAAAAAACAAAAAATACTCTGACAGCATAACCCCCTCTTTTCTTCTGCAAGGTATTTAAAAATTAATCGTTCACCTGTTCATTTGTCATTATGGTTTTTTTTTGAAAAAAGTGATCTAATGCAGTTAGCATTACAAACTCTGTTTTCTCTTATCTAACACGTCAAGGAGGAAAGAATGGGAAATGTTTTTATGGTGGAGCAAGTGCCCCCCCCCGCCCTCCCCCTTACCACATTCATAAGCAAAATTTTTATTCATTCTAAAGTGTATATCAGGTTTTTATGTTATTTATATTGTTTATTAGTATATGTCAGATGAATTTGATAGATAAATAAACTGTCAGTTGATAATAGTTTCATAGTGAAGTACTGTATTTTGTCATGCCTCCCGACAGCAGGGAAAAAATTAATTGTAATTGACCCCCGGTGTTCGTGATGCCCCAAAATGCCCTTTTATGTAAGTGTATTTTTGTAAATGCTTTTGTAAGTGTATTTTGGGGGGCTAAAAAGGGCTAGTCTACTTTACATTATTCCTTATGGGAATAAATTCGTTTTTAATGGCACTTGAACAGCATTCTGGAACAAAAAAAACACGAAACCAGGGTCCACTGTATCTCCCTTTTTTCTTTGGGAAAAATTTTATTCGACTTTCGAACGTTTCGGGAGAACAGCTCCTGCCGGGTTACAGTGGACCACCGGATTATGATCATCGTTTAAATAAATTCGGCGATACTTTTTTCCCTAAAAATATTGGGTTTAGTATAGTGATCCGCTTGGAATCGCTTTCGTCTTGGACGCAACACGTGCCCTCGGACGGCACAATGCTCCATCCGGTCAGTGTGCCATTGTTTCCAGCGAGTGAGCGCCACCCCACATTCTCCATACATTTGTCATTTTTTCCCTAGGTCCAAAGAAAACATAGTGCCAACCCTGTGGTGAGGCAGAAAAACGGTAGAACTGAAGGAGATCATTGCAAAATATGAAAGTAGAGTGCATTGTATAGCCAGGCTGTATGGCAAACCCTATTCAACCATCGGTACCAATTGTAAGGAAATAAAATCAAGGGCGCTGTTGTTGCGAAATGTGCAAATATGATCACAAAAAGAGTGCAAGTGCTGGAAGAAATGGAAACTTTGTTGTTGGTGTGGATCAACAAAACAATTAAAAGGGGAAAAGTGCGGGCTATAATATCTGAAAAAGCAAAGGGAGTTGCATGATGATCTTGTCAAGAAAATGGCTGCGGTCCTGAAATGAGCGAATTAAAAGCCAACAAAGGCTGGTTTAACAGATTTAAAAACTAGTGGCATACATAGTGTGAAAGGCATGGTGGGCAGCCAGTTCAGACAAATGTGTGGCTGAAAAAAACGTTAAGGAAATTTTAAAGTATGTACAGGCTGAAGGATTTAAACTTGAACAAGTGTTTAATTGTGATGAAACAGGCCTGTTTTAGAAGAAAATGCCAAACAGGACCTACATTACACAGGAGGAAAAGGCACTGCCAGGACACAAGCCTATGAAAGACAGGCTAACTTTTATGTTATGTAAATAACAAAAAGGCACAATACCGTGACTGGAGACAATACACACAACCCGCACATATAAAAGAGAGGAGCTTACGATGACGTTTCGGTCCGACTTGGACCATTTACAAAGTCACACTAACACAGAACAAGGGAAGGATTATAGGCAGGCAGACAGGGGAGGGCACAAGAGAGTGGGGTAATAATGGAGGTAGTAGTAGAAATGGTAGTAGAAGCTTAGGTATACGGAGAAACCAAAACCTGTAACTGGCGGTGGACATGAACATCAAGGAAAGGAAGCAAAGAATTAGATGTCCACCGCTCAGTTACAGGTTTGCCCTCCTGTACCGCAACCTATGCACAGGGGCTTTAACATTCACTACTTCTCTTATCATGCCTCCTCTGTCAGAAAATTGTTCTTATCTCCCTCTTTCTCCGTGCTCTCCGCATTTGTGATCCTCAGTTCCTTGAAGCAGAAATTTCCACTCTTCATAATTCATTTTCCCTTGGCTACCTTCCCATTTCATAGACTCTGCTTTCTTTCATTGCCAAACAGACTTTCTTCTCTCTAAACCCTCTACTCCTGTGAACTCTCCTGTCCTCTGCCTTCCCTACATCTCTGGTCTCTCTAATCTCAGCAACTCTCTCCGTTCCTTAGACATCAAACTTACCTAGCCAGACTAACACTCTTCGCACTAATCTTGTTCATACCTCCCTCCCTCTACAGATTCTCCTGGTGTCTACTCTATTTCTTGCTCCTCCTGTCCTCTTCAGTACTTCGGAGAAACTGGCGATCTCTTTCTGACAGACTCAGGGAGCACAAAAATAGTGTTAGGCTTGCCGACACTAATAATGCTCTTTTCTGTCATGTCAGAGATCACAGTCATCCATTAACACTGTCTACCCTACGTCTAACTTTCATAGTACCGCCTGGTTGAATCCTCCCTTATACACAACTTTCCCTGTATGAATCTTAGCCTTGCTTTGTCTCTGTTGATGCTTTCCTCTCCCATTACATTCTTAAATGCTCCAAACTTCAGAACACCCGTGACTTAACCTGATTCCTTCCCCTTTCATCTCTTCCCTTCTCCTTTTTCTCCTATGGGTTTTCTTTTCTTTTGCCTTAATTTTGTTCTTCTTTATTTTATTCGCCTTTTCCTCTCTGTGTTCTTGTCCTACCCACGGGCTGCCAGCTTCATTGCAGTGCTCCTTTCCTAGACTATGCCACTCACTACTCTTCTACTACCACTTCTACTACTACCTCCATTATTACCCCACTCTCTTGTGCCCTCCCTGTCTGCCTGCCTATATATACCCCTTCCCCTTGTTCTGTGTGTTAGTGGACTTTGTAAATGGTCAAGTCGGACGAACGTCGTACGTTAGCTCCTCTCTTTTTATATGTGCGGGTTGTGTGTATGTTGTGTAGTAATGCTAGTGAGGATTTTAAAGTGAAACCTTTACTTGTGTATCGCTCTGAAAATCCCAGAGGGTTTAAGAAATGCAGTGTCGCTAAGGCTTATTTGTGTGTGATGTGGAAGCCTAACAGTAAGGCATGGGTCACTAGGGAAATTTTCTTTGATTGGTTCCATGAAGTGTTTGGCCCCAGTGTGAAGAAATATCTACTAGAGGAAAATAAATTGGGCATCAAGTTCCTCCTGGTAATGGACAATGCTCCTGGTCATCCTCCAGACTTAGAAGAACAAATTGTGGAGGAATTTAGGTTCATCAGAGTGAAGTTCTGCCCCTAATACCACTCCTCTCCTCAGCCCATGGACCAGCAGGTCATTTCAAACTTTAAAAGCTACATCAAAGCAATGTTTCAAAAGTGCTTTGATGTGACCTCAGACACTGAATTGACCCTAAAGAGTTTTGGAAAGATCACTTCAATATCCTCCATTTCATAAACCTTATAGGTAAGGCTTAGGAGGAGTGACTACCAGGACTTTGAACTCTGCCTGGAGAAAATTGTGGCCAGACTGTGTACCAGAGAGGATTTTGAAGGTTTTGGGGATGAGCCTCAGGACCCTGAGCCTGAGCCTGTTGTGGAAGCAATTGTGGCACTGGGGAAGTCCATGGGGTTGGACGTTAGTACCGAGGATGTGGAAAAGTTGGTGGAGAGGACAATGAAGAGATAACCACTGCAGCTCTGCAAAAGCTTCGTCTGCAACAGCAACAGACCACAGTTCAGGAAAATTGTCAGAGGAGGAGGAAGAGATGGAAGACAGTGCCTTCTTCAAGGATTAGGGAGATCTGTGCCAAATGGACTGATGTGCAAGGCTTTATGGATGATTTTCACCCTAACAAAGCTGTTGCAGGCTGTGCTGGCAACATGTACAATGACAATGTGGTGTCCCATTTCAGGGATGTTTTAAAGAAATGCCAGACACAGAGCTCCTGAACAGATTTTTGTGAGTTAGGGTTCCAGTGACTCTCAAGCTAGTCCTAGTGGCATTAAAGAAAAGGCCAGTGACCCCAGAAAGAACTTGGTACCTGCAGTGTTAATGGAAGGAGATTCCCCTTCAAACACTAGCATACTACTACTTCCTTCCGTCTTGCAAACATCAACAACTCTTCAATAAAGGTAAGTGTTATGTTACTACATTGTTGTATAAGTTAATGTGCAAACAATATTTATTTAAATACTTTTGGGTGTCTGGAACGGATTAATTGAATTTCCATTATTTCTTATGGGAAAATAGATTCGGATTAAGTTATTTTCGGTTTAAGTTAAGCCCTCTGGAACGGATTAATCATGTATTCCGGGGACCACTGTATGTTTGAACTTCGGGGTTCCACTGTATTTACGTCTTCATGTCTATGATGTTTCTCACTTTCTTTACCACAGAGTACCACTGGGGAACTTTCTTTGGACTCATGGTAGCATATTTCACAGTCACATAATGAACAATCTCCAAACACAATTAATTGTGAAATGTTTGGATGAGCACGCAGGGTAATGTTCACTAGAGGATAAACAAAGCTAGACTGACTCCACGGCCTGTACGGGCAAGCACGCAGGCGCTGGGCGGACTGGTCTGGTACGCACGCTGTTCGAAACATGGGGCCGTTTGATACTCAGGACAAAATTTGTTTGAAGAAAGCTTTGAAACTCGAATCGTTCAATAGTTGGGGCGTTTGAAGCTCGGGGTTTTTGTATATTGCTTTCTGGGATCAGTTCAAGGCCCAGATAGATGACAGGAACTACAGTAGACCGTCATTTAGCACAAGATTATGTTGCTCATTACGGGTATTGCACGATTGAAGAATTGCGGCACATTATTATCTAACGCAATGTAAAAATGATATTACACGGTCGGGGAGGAGAAAAATTGTGGAGAAAAATTTTGAGTGTGCTGTCGCCCCAGTGGGTTAAACCATTGAGTCAGTGGGGAGTCCTACTGCTATCCCCGCCACCCTCCCCCCCCACGCATCCCTCCCAGCATTCAGTTTGGTTCATATGCGTGCAGGACGGCAATAATCGGGAAGCTCGCTTTGATTATTTACATACTTTTTCTCATTTTCCTTGCATTTTCTTAAATCTACCAAGCAATCATGGCACCCAGTAAGCATACAAGTGTTCCAGCAAGTGACAAGAAAAGGTTTAAGCGTTCAAGTCTAGGAATTGCAGTTTGAGTGACTGACTGACTGACTGACTTGACTGACTGACTGACTGACTGACTTGACTGATTGACTTGACTGACTGACTTGACTGACGCTGACGGGACTGACTTGACTGACTGCTGACTGACTGACTTGACTGAATGACTTGACTGACTTACTGAATGACTTAGTGAATGACTTGACTGACTTGGTGAATGACTTGACTGACTGACTTATTGAATGACTTGAGGTTTATACTGCGGCTTTTTGTAGGGTTATTTGGTTTTAGGTGTCTTGCTGCTGTTGATCCCCAAGCACAAATGGCATATGTGGTAGGGATAGATGAGTGAATAGTATAGTGTGAGTAGGGCTGATTGTGGTACATTACATACATACCTATGATAAAGTTTAATTGATAAGTTATGCAAAATAAATCAAGAAATAGTACTTTTCACTGATGTGAAGCACTTCATGGCTTCTCTTTTCTTAGGCTTTGAAGAACTGTCACCATCACTACTTTTGCACTTTGTGGAAATTATTAAGCAAAATTTAGGGTTATTTTCGGGCCACAGTCATGTTTGATAATGAACAAATTAATTAAAAAGGAGAAGAAATGGATCTTTGAGTAATCATAAGCAGTGGCCTCAAAATTACCAGACAGTGTATCTAAAAATAGCAAAGCCAACAGAATGCTAGATTCCATAGCTAGAAATATTGAGTATGAAATGCCAGAAATGATATTGACACAAAATTTTGTTTAGAGGAGAGGGTATAAAAAAGGGTAACTAAATTTTTACCATCACCAACAAATGAATGAACCATATGAAGGAAGACTCGAAGCTGACTTGACTGACTGACTGACTTACTGAATGACTTGACTTACTGAATGACTGACTTACTGAATGACTTGACTGACTGACTTATTGGAGA
This sequence comes from Cherax destructor, assembly GCA_009830355.1. NCBI lineage: Eukaryota > Metazoa > Arthropoda > Malacostraca > Decapoda > Parastacidae > Cherax > Cherax destructor. Next base: position 50,694 of record WNWK01012644.1, on the reverse strand, counting down.
TAACGGCTGACGAGCGACTGCTGACTGACTTACTGAATGACTTGACTGACTTACTGAATGACTTGCCTTACTGAATGACTGACATACTGAGTGACTTGACTGACTTATTGAATGACTTGAATGACTGACTTACTGAATGACTTGACTGACTTACTGAATGACTTGACTGACTGACTGAATTGCTTGACTGACTTATTGAATGCTTGACTGACTTACTGAACGGCTACTTACTGAATAACTAACTGAGCCTGACTTACTGAATGACTTGACTGACTTACTGAATGCTTGACTGACTTACTGAATGACTTGCTGACTTACTGGGCCAAGGGCTTACTGGGCCGCCGGCTGACGGCCCACGGCTGACTGACTTGGCGGCAACGACTGGCTGCAGCTGAACGGCTGACTGGCGCGCGGCATGACCCGGCTGCACCGGCTTACTGGCAAGCTTGGCGCTTACTGGGCCAAGCTGGCTTACTGAATGACTGACTTACTGAATGACTTGACTTACTGAATGACTGACTTACTGAATGACTTGACTGACTTATTGAATGACTTGAATGACTGACTTACTGAATGACTTGACTGACTGACTGAATTGCTTGACTGACTTATTGAATGACTTGACTGACTTACTGAATGACTTGACTGACTTACTGAATAACTTAACTGACTGACTTGCTGGAATGGCGGCTGACTTACTGAATGACTTGACTGACTTATTGAATGACTTGACTTACTGAATGACCAACTGCTGACTCTGAAGACCGGCGGCTTATTGAACGACTGACATTGAATGACTTGACTTACTGAATGACTGACTAACTGACTGACTTACTGAATGACTTGACTGACTTACTGAATGACTTGACTGACTTATTGAATGACTTGACTTACTGAATGACTGACTTACTGAATGACTGACTTACTGAATGACTGACTTACTGAATGACTGACTTACTGAATGACTGACTTACTGAATGACTGACTTACTGAATGACTGACTTACTGAATGACTGACTTACTGAATGACTGACTTACTGAATGACTGACTTACTGAATGACTGACTTACTGAATGACTGACTTACTGAATGACTGACTTACTGAATGACTGACTTTCTGAAAGAGTTGACTGACTTTCTGAATGAGTTGACTGACTGACTTACTGAATGACTTGACTGACTTACTGAATGACTTGACTGACTTACTGAATGACTTGACTGACTTACTGAATGACTTACTGAATGACTTGACTGACTTACTGAATGACTTGACTGACTTACTGATTGACTTGACTGACTTTCTGAATGACTTGACTGACTTACTGAATGACTTACTGACTTTCTGACTGACTTACTGACTAACTTACTGAATGACTGACTGACTTACTGAATGACATGACTGACTGACTTACTGAATGAATTGACTGTCTTACTGAATGACATGACTGTCTTACTGAATGACTTGACTGACTTATTGAATGACATGACTTATTGTCTGACTTACTGAATGACTTGACTGACTGACTTACTAAATGACTGACTGACTTACTAAATGACTGACTGACTTACTGAATGACTGACATACTGAATGACTTGACTGACTTATTGAATGACTTGACTGACTGACTTACTGAATGACTTGACTGAATGACTTGACTGACTTACTGAATGACTTGACTGAATGACTAGACTGACTTACTGAATGACTTGACTGACTTATTGAATGACTTGACTTACTGAATGACTTAACTGACTGACTTACTGAATGACTTGACTGACTTACTGGATGACTTGACTGACTTATTGAATGACTTGACTTATTGTCTGACTGACTGACTTACTGACTGACTGACTTACTGAATGACTGACTTACTGAATGACTGACTGAATGACTGACATACTGAATGACATGACTGACTTACTGAATGACTTGACTGACTGACTTACTGAATGACTTTACTGACTTACTGAGTGACTTACTGAATGACTGACTTACTGATTGACTTGACTGACTTACTGAATGAGTTGACTGACTTACTGAATGAGTTGACTGACTTAATGAATGAGTTGACTGATTTAATGAATGAGTTGACTGACTTAATGAATGAGTTGACTGACTTAATGAATGAGTTGACTGACTTAATGAATGAGTTGACTGACTTAATGAATGAGTTGACTGACTTTCTGAATGAGTTGACTGACTTTCTGAATGAGTTGACTGACTTTCTGAATGAGTTGACTGACTTTCTGAATGAGTTGACTGACTTTCTGAATGAGTTGACTGACTTACTGAATGACTTGACTTACTGACTTACTGAATGACTTGACTTACTGACTTACTGAATGACTTGACTGACTGACTTACTGAATGACTTGACTGACTGACTTACTGAATGACTTGACTGACTTACTGAATGACTTGACTGACTTACTGAATGACTGACTGACTTACTGAATGACTTGACTGACTTACTGGGACTTGACTGACTGACTTACTGAATGACTTGACTGACTTACTGAATGACTTGACTGACTTACTGAATGACTTGACTGACTTACTGATTGACTTGACTGACTTACTGAATGACTTGACTGGCTTACTGAATGACTTACTGACTTTCTGACTGACTTACTGACTAACTTACTGAATGACTGACTGACTTACTGAATGACATGACTGACTGACTTACTGAATGAATTGACTGTCTTACTGAATGACTTGACTGTCTTAGTGAATGACTTGACTGACTTATTGAATGACATGACTTATTGAATGACATGACTTATTGAATGACATGACTTATTGTCTGACTTACTGAATGACTTGACTGACTGACTTACTGAATGACTGATTGACTTACTGAATGACTTGACTGACTTATTGAATGACTTGACTGACTGACTTACTGAATGACTTGACTGACTTACTGAATGACTTGACTGACTTACTGAATGACTTGACTGACTTACTGAAGGACTTGACTGACTTACTGAATGACTTGACTGACTTACTGAAGGACTTGACTGACTTACTGAATGACTTGACTGACTTACTGCATGACTTGACTGACTTACTGAATGACTTGACTGACTTACTGAATGACTTGACTGACTTACTGAATGACTTGACTGACTTACTGAATGACTTATTGAATGACTTACTGACTTATTGAATGACTTAATGACTGACTGACTTACTGACTTACTGACTGACTAACTTACTGAATGACTTACTGACTGAATGACTGAATGACTTACTGACTGAATGACTTACTGAGTGACTGACTTACTGAATGACTTGACTGACTTACTGAATGATTTGACTGACTTACTGAATGACTTAAAGTTAGACACAGTACAACTATCGACTTCAGTTGCAGAACCTCTACCATCCACCTCAGCCCAGTAGGGCCACAGTATAACTCTCCACTCTCTTCACAATCATCCACAAACACCAGTACCCACAATTTAAGGTAAGTACTATTATTTATGTTACATTTGTAGCCTTAAGCAGTAAAAACAACATAATACATCACGATAATGAACTACAATTACATATTCACTTTTATTTTTGCAAGATCTGTTTGTCTAAAAAAATCTTATTTGGCTTTTTTAGGACTACCAGGAACGTAACCCTATTTTTCCCATAAGTTCTTTTAATTATCTAACACAAATTTATCTAACACGACGTTTTCAGGAACGTAACTACCGTGCTAAATGACGGTCTACTGTATTTGTCAGATACTGTCATATTACAGTATTTGCGATCACAGCTCAAGGGTAAAGCCTTAGACTTGGTCCTGCACCACCAAACCACTAACACTAATTACGAACATGCCAAGGATCAGTTTAAGGACATGTTTGGCAACGCTGAAGAGATAAAGTTATCTATATGGTATCGATTGTTGGACCTAGAGGCTTACCAGCATGATTGTCGGAGTTTAGAGTAGTTCCGTATCGAGGTCATGAGTTTGACAAGTACAGTGGACCCTTGCTATTCGAACACTCCAAAACTCACCCTCATTCCAGAATGCTGTTAAAGTGCTGTTACCAAACTAATTTATTTCCATAAGGAATGATATAATTCGATTAGTCCATTTCAGACCCCCAAAAATACACTTATAAAATAAACTTACATAAAAGGGTGAGTTTTGGAGTGTTTGAATGGCGAGGGTCCACTGCAGTCTCAAAGATTTACACAACTGGGGTAAATCAGAATGGTTCGTCAACCAAATGATTCAAAGAAAACTGGCTAGCACTACAGTACACAAGTTACATTTGAAATACCGGACGAACCTGTTTACAATACAACTGATTGTTGAGGGGTTGGGATGTCTCGTTTCTCATTTGAGTATAGGAGAGAGAGAAGAGTCACCACCACTACCCAGTAAGAAAATAGTTACTCAAAAAACTCTGGAGATCAATCTAAAGCTCATAAGACTAATGTGGGAGTGTATTATGACCAAGAAGTGTCTAATGCAAGGGCTTCTAAACAGAACTTCCGAGGCACTTGTACCAGAATATGTGTGTTCTGTGAAGGCAAACACACTAGCACGAGTTGCTCTTAAGTACAGTATATAACACTGAGCGGAAGGCAACAGAGACGAAAGAAGTTGCGGCTATGCTTAAGGTGCTATAGGGTACATGAGGCAGAAGATTGCAGGACACATTTTTGCTGGTAGTAGGTTGGTAGACAGCAACCACCCAGGGAGGTACTACCGCCCTGCCGGTGACTGAAACAGAAACCTGAAACTGTTTTACATGATGGTAGGATTGCTGGTGTCTTTTTTCTGTCTCATAAACACGCTGGATAACAGGTATATCTAGCTACTTCTACTTACATGTAGGTTACACTACACAGTCATGCACATGCATATATATACATACACACATCTGTTTTTCTTCTTTTTCTTAATAGCTCTTGTTCTTCTTTATTTCCTCTATTGTCTATGGGGAAGTGGAAAAGAATTCTTCCTCCGTAAGCCATGCGTGTCGTATAAGGCGACTAAAATGCCGGGAGCAATGGGCTAGTAACCCCTTCTCCTGTACACACTAAAAAAAACGAATAAGAAAAGCTTTATAAAACTGAAATGTTTGAATGTGCGTGGATGTAGTGCAGATGATAAGAAAGAGATGATTGCTGATGTTATGAATGAAAAGTTGGATGTCCTGGCCCTAACCGAAACAAAGCTGAAGGGGGTAGGCGAGTTTCAGTGGGGAGAAATAAATGGGATTAAGTCAGGAGTATCTGAGAGAGTTAGAGCTAAGGAAGGGGTAGCAATAATGTTGAAGGACCAGTTATGGAAGGAGAAGAGGGAATATAAATGTGTAAATTCAAGGATTATGTGGATTAAATTAAGGGTTGGATGCGAAAGGGGGGTTATAATAAGCGTGTATGCACCTGGAGAAGAGAGGAGTGTAGAGGAGAGAGAGAGATTTTGGGAGATGTTAAGCAAATGTATAGGAACTTTTGAACCAAGTGAGAGAGTAATTGTAGTAGGGAACCTAAATGCCATAGTAGGAGAAACATGTAGAGAGGGTGTGGTAGGTAAGTTTGGGGTGCCAGGTGTAAATGAAAATGGGAACCCTTTGATTGAACTTTGTATAGAAAGGGGTTTAGTTATAGGTAATACATATTTTAAGAAGAAGAGGATAAATAAGTACAGTGGACCCCCGAGTTTCGTAAAAACTTCACTCCTGAAGTCTGCTCAAGTGCCATTACCGAACGAATTTACTCCCTTAAGGAAAAATTTCACGTAGGTTAGTCTATTTCAGACCCCCAAAAATACACTTCCACAAGAACTTACAAAATTATACTTACATAATTGCACGATTTCCGGGGTATTCGTTAACCGAGGGTCCACTGTATACAAGATATGATGTAGGGCGTAATGACAGTAGTTTATTGGACTATGTCTTGGTAGATAAAAGACTGTTGAGTAGACTTAAGGATGTACATGTTTATAGAGGGGAGACAGATATATCAGATCACTTTTTAGTTGTAGCTAAAGTGGGAGTAAAAGGTAGATGGGATACAAGGAAAATAGAAGCAGTAAGTAAGAGAGAGGTAAAGGTTTATAAACTAAAAGAGGAGGCAGTTAGGGTAAGATATAAACAACTATTGGAGGATAGATGGGCTAGTGAGAGTGTAGGCAATGGGGTCGAAGATGTATGGAGTAGGTTAAAGAATGTAGTGTTAGAGTGTTCAGCAGAAGTTTGTGGTTACAGAAAAGTGGGTGCGGGAGGGAAGAAGAGCGATTGGTGGAATGATGTAAAGAGAGTACGTAGTAAGTGAGAAAAAGTTAGCATATGAGAGGTTTTTACAAAGTAGAAGTGATGCAAGGAGGGAAGAGTATATGAAGAAAAAAAGAGAGGTTAAGAGAGTGGTCAAGCAATGTAAAAAGAGAGCAAATGAGAGAGTGGGCGAGATGTTATCAACAAATTTTGTTGAAAATAAGAAAAAGTTTTGGAGTGAGATTAATAAGTTGAGGAAGCCTAGGGAACAAATGGATTTGAGAGTTAAAAATAGGAGAGGAGAGTTATTAAATGGAGAGTTAGAGGTATCTGGAAAATGGAGGGAATATTTTGAGGAGTTGTTAAATGTTGATGAAGACATGGAAGCTGTGATTTCGTGTATAGGGCAAGTAGGAATAACATCTTGTAGGAGTGTGGAAGAGCCAGTTGTGAGTGTGGGGGAAGTTCGTGAGGCAGTAGGTAGAATGAAAGGGGGTAAGGCAGCTGGGATTGATGGGACTCAAGTCCGGCCTGACGATTTCCCTGAATCCCTTCATAGATGTTACTTTGCTCACACTCCAACAGCACGTCAAGTATTAAAAACCATTTGTCTCCATTCACTCCTATCAAATACGCTCATACATGCTTGCTGGAAGTCCAAGCCCCTCACACACAAAACCTCTTTTACCCCCTCCCTCCAGCCTTTCCTATGCCGACCCCTACCCCGCGTTCCCTCCACTACAGATTTATACACTCGAAGTCATTCTGTCTCATTCCATTCTCTCTACATGTCTGAACCACCTCAATAACCCCTCCTCAGCTCTCTGGATAATAGTTTTGGTAATCCCGCACCTCCTCCTAATTTCCAAACCCTGAATTCTCTGCATTATATTCACACCACACATTGACCTCAGACATGACATCTCCACTGCCTTCAGCCTTCTCCTCGTTGCACTGCTACTGCCCCAAACGTATTTTTACGTTTTATTTTTCCTGCCTCCAAATTTGGCACGATTGGCCTGAGATGCCTGGTCAGCATAGAATGGATCTTAACACTCTCGCATCATCTTTTGTGAACTTGCAACATCTACATGTATATATATACTCGTGTCACACCTTTGTATACTCACATCACCTTTGTATACTCACAACACCTTTGTATACTCACAACACCTTTGTATACTCGCATCACATCTTTGCATACTCACAACACATTGGTGTGTGCCATATTAAAAAAATCTGGGACCACTTAGTACCTTGTGGGAGCACCAGTTAAATTGAGGGCCAGCTAGAGCAAACACTGTGGCATACACTATAGATTCACTGATGTCAAGTCATATTAACACTCCCCTTTGAAGTGGAAATTGATGTCGGCAGGCTGGCAGGCCAGCTGGCTGCCTGCCTGCATGGGGACCTGGCTGGCAAACAGCTGTTTGGCCACCTGGCTGTCCAGCAGCTGGCTGGTCAGCTGGGTACCTGATTGGCTGTCTATCTCTGTCTGTCTGTATCTATCTGTCTCTGTCTCTATCTCTATCTGTCTCTATCTCACAGGAACACATACAGTGGTACCTCGGTTTACGATATTAATCCGTCAGAGACGGCATATCTTTAGTTGAAACAATCGTTACCCGAATCAATTTTCCCCATAAGAAATAATGGAAATAAATTTAATCTGTTCAAGACTTCCAAAAGAAGTTAAATAAAATATTTTTTAGAACGTTTTGACAATAAATAATACACAATTTAATGAAGAATAACTAAATACACATGTAAATATTGTACAATAACATGTCACTTACATTTATTGAAGAGTTGTTGATGTGTGGAGGACGGGAGGAGGGGAGAAGGTGGAGTAGTATGCTAGTGTTTGGAAGGGGAATCCCCTTCCATTAACACTGCAGGTACCAAGTTCTTTTCTGGGGTTACTTCCCTTTTTCTTTGAATGCCACTAGGACCAGCTTGAGAGTCACTGGACCTCTTTCTAACAATAAATCTGTCCAAGGAGCTCTGTGTCTGGCGATTCTTTAACACATCCCTGAAATGACACACTACTGTGTCATTGTACAGGTTGCCAGCACGGCCCGCAACAGCATGGTTAGGGTGATATTCATCCATAAAGCCTTGCACCCTGCTCCACATTCCACAAATCTCCTTAAGCACTTTAGAAGGCACCTTCTTCCATCTCTGTTCCACCTCCTCCTCCTCTGAACCATTGTCCTGACCTCTGGTCTCTTGTTCCAGTTGCTGTTGAAGCTCTTGCAGATCTTCAGTGGTTAGCTCTTCCTTGTGCTCCTCCACCAACTGTTCCACATCCTCACCACTCACCTCTAACCCCATAGACTTGCCCAATTCCACAATTTCTTCCACAACAGGCTCAGGCTCAGGCTCAGGGTTCTGAGGCTCGGCCCCAAAACCTTCAAAATCCCTCTCTAGGACACAGTCTGGCCACAATTTTCTCCAGGCAGAGTTCAAAGTCCTGGTAGTTACTCCCTCCCAAGCCTTACCTATAAGGTTTACACAATGCAGCATATGGAAATGGTTTTTCCAAAAGTCTCTTAGAATTATATTCATGTCTGTGGTCACATCAAAGCAGTTTTGAAACATTGCTTTGGTGTAGAGTTTTTTAAAGTTGGAAATGACCTGCTGGTCCATGGGCTGGAGGAGAGGAGTGGTATTAGGGGGCAAGAACTTCACTTTGATGAATTTAAACTCCTCCGCTATGGGCTCTCCTCTATCTCCTGTTCTTGCTAATCTTTACATGGAATACTTCGAGACTGTCCTTCTTCCCACTATTGATGTACGTCCTTCACTCTGGCTCCGCTATGTAGATGACATCTTTGCTCTTTGGCCTCATGACTTAAGTCTCTTCCAACCTTTTCTTGATGCTCTTAATAATCTTGCCCCTTCCATTAAGTTTAAAGCTGATTGGGAATCTAATTCTTTGCTTCCTTTCCTTGATGTTCATGTCCACCGCTCAGTTACAGGTTTTGCCTTCTCCGTGTACCGCAAGCCTATGCACAGTGGCATGTATATTCATTACTTCTCTTATCATGCCTCCTCTGTCAAGAAGAGTGTTCTTATCTCCCTCTTTCTCCGTGCTCTCCGCATCTGTGATCCTCAGTTTCTTGAAGCAGAAATTTCCACTCTTCATAATTCATTTACCCGCCTGGGCTACCCTTCCCATTTCATAGACTCTGCTTTCTCTCGTGCTAAACGGACTTTCTCTCTCCTAAACCCTCTACTCCTGAAAACTCTCCAGTCCTCTGCCTTCCCTACATCTCTGGTCTCTCTAATCTCAGCAACTCTCTCCGTTCCTTAGACATCAAACTTACCTTCGTCAGACTAACACTCTTCGCACTAATCTAGTTCATACTTCCCCTCCCTCCACAGATTCTCCTGGTGTCTACTCTATTTCTTGCTCCTCCTGTCCTCTTCAGTACTTCGGAGAAACTGGCCGATCTCTTTCTGACAGACTCAAGGAGCACAAAAATAGTGTTAGGCTTGCCGACACTAATAATGCTCTTTTCTGTCATGTCAGAGATCACAGTCATCCTATTGATTGGTCTTCTGCTAAAACTGTCTACCCTACGTCCAACTTTCATAGTCGCCGCCTGGTTGAATCCTCCCTTATACACAAGTTTCCCTGTATGAATCTTAGCCCTGGCTTTGTCTCTGTTGATGCTTTCCTCTCTCATTACATTGTTAAATGCTCTAAACTTCAGAACACCCGTGACTTAACCTGATTCCTTCCCTTTCTTCTCTTCCCCCTTCTCCTTTTTTTCTCCTATGGGTTTTCCTTTCTTTTCTTTTGCCTTGTATTTTCGTTCATTTTATGCGCTTTTCTTCTCTCTCCACCCTTGCGGGCCGCTAGCCTCATTGCAGTGCTCCTTCCCATATGACTGTCTCTTCTACTACCTTTACTACTACTACTACTTCCACTACTCCTTCATTACCCCACTCTCTTGTACCCTCCCCTGTCTGCCTGCCTATAAATACCCTTCCTCTGTCTCTGTGTGTTAGTGTGACTTTGTAAATGGTCCAAGTCGGGCCGAAACGTCGTCGTAAGCTCCTCTCTTTTATATGTGCGGGTTGTGTGTGTATTGTTCCAGTCACGGTATTGTGCCTTTTTTGTTATTTCTCTACCAAGTTTGGAGGATGACAAGGAGCATTGTCCATTATCAGGAGGCACTTAAGTGGCAAATTATTGTCCAATAGATATTTCTTCACACTGGGGCCAAACACGCCATTGAACTACTCCAAGAAAATGTCCTTTATGACCCATGCCTTTCTGTTAGATTTCCACATTACACACAAGTTAGACTTGCTGACACCGCATCTGCCAAACACTCGGGGATTTTCAAAAAGATACACCAGTAAAGGCTTCACTTTGCAATCACCACTGGCATTAGCACAAAGCATCAAAGTTAGCCTGTCTTTCATAGGCTTATATCCTGGCTGTGCCTTTTCTTCCTGAGTAATGAAGGTCCTGTTGGGCATTTTCTTCCAAAACAGGCCTGTTTCATCACAATTAAACACTTGTTGGGGGAGGAATTGTTCAGCCTCTATGTACTCCTGGAATTCAGGCACATATTTTTCAACTGCAATTTTGTCAGAACTGGCTGCCTCACCATGCCTCACAACACTATGTATGCCACTTCGATTCTTAAATTTGTGAAACCAGCCTCTGCTGGCTTTAAATTCGCTCACTTCAGCACTCGTTGCAGGCATTTTCTTAACGAGATCATCATGCAACTGCCTTGCTTTTTCACATATTATTGCCTCCGAAACAGTATCTCCTGCTAACTGTTTCTCGTTGATCCACACCAACAACAACCTTTCCACATCTTCCAGCACTTGTGGTCTCTGTTTTGTGAACACAGATGAACCTTTTGCAACAACAGCTTCCTTGATTTTACGTGTATTTTTCTTGGCCACAATGGTAGCGATGGTAGAAAAGGCTTTACCATACAGCCTGGCCAGCTCACTGATACGCACTCCACTTTCATATTTTTCTATTATCTCCTTCTTCAGTTCTATCGTACATGTATTTCTGTTCCTCTTTGCCACAGACTTACCACTAGGAGCTTTCCTTGGACCCATGGTAGCTTATTTAGCAGTTGCAAGCACTAAAAACAGTGGAATAATGACAATATACTGGTATGAATGCGTGGGTGTGGGTGGGTGGTCGCTCTCGCTTGTAAACAATAGCACACTGACGCTCCCTGGAGTGCGCCCTCAGCTGGGCGCCATGCGGACACGTCCGGTACGAATGTCGTTACCCAAAGCAAACATCGTAACCCGCAATCATTTTTTTACGTTATAAATATCGTTACTCGAAACTATTGTTACCTGACAGCATCGTTACCCGAGGTATGACTGTACGTAAATACAATTATACATAGTGTAAATTACCTAGGATAACCAAAAAAAATCAAGACAAAGTGTTATAATGTGCTTATGATCTGCGTAATACCAGATGGTTCATGAGCTACTCTGAGACAAGCAGACAGAAAGGAGACGACACACAGGCAGACAGAAAGACAGACACACTGACAGACAGATACAGACACACACACAGACAGACAGATACAGACAGACAGACAGGTTTGAGTGACAAATAAAGGGAAGCAATGTAAGCTGTCAAATGTCATCACATTAATTACTGGACTGATAAGAAGAGATAAGACTATGGCTCGCCCTTCTCTGAAATGTCACCAGAGTCATTAGTGGAGATCAGATAAGATAAGACAGCGACAAAAATATTATTATTATTATTATGCACTATTATTATTATTATCATTATTATTTGAGTACAATTTCAGTACCTAATACAGTCGACCCCCGAGTTTCGTAAAAACTTCACTCCTGAAGTCTGCTCAAGCGCCATTACCGAACGAATTTACTCCCTTAAGGAAAAATGTCATGTAGGTTAGTCTATTTCAGACCCCCAAAAATACACTTCCACAAGCACTTACAATATTATACTTACATAATTGTACGGGTTTACGAAACTCGGGGGTCCACTGTATTAGTGTCAGAACACAGATTGGCTGTGAAATCACAAGAACTACCATAAATTTTGATTATGAGAACATAAAGATTATATAAAATAATAAAAAAAGTGAAAAAAAGGTATATTGCCAACGATTCTGCAAGCGGCAGGACTCCTGCTGCAGTCAGGTGAGCATCCAGTGCCAACTTCTCCGCCTCATATCTCAGTAACTACTGACCCAAATTCTTTTTTTTTATCCTATAACACTTAAAAAAAATGTGCTCTTTATTTCTACATATATAAAAAGAGTTTTTTTTTTTTTCAAAAGATTCGGGGCACTGCACGAGGTAACGTAAATATACGTTTGGACCGTTTAACCCTTAAACTGTCCAAACATAGATCCATGTTTGCTTACGTAGCACTCCAAACGTAGATCTACGTTTTTTTACATTCTTATTGAGAATATCAAGGTCAGAGTGCTATGCACGCACACATATATTTACTTTTTTTTACATGCTTTCTTATGGAGAAAATCAAGGTCAGAGCACTGCCCACAAAAACGTAGATCTACGTTTGGACAGTTTAAGGGTTAAGGGTTAAAAGGGGAGTGTTAATATGACATGACATCAGTGAATCCTTGTTGTTTGCCGCAGTGTTTGCTCTAGCTGGCGCTCAATTTATCTGATGCTCCCACAAGGTACTAAGTGGTCCCAGATTTTTTAATATGGCACACACCTAGTGTTAAGACCCATTCTATGCTGACCAGGCATCTCAGGCCAATCGTGCCAAATTTGGAGGCAGGAAAAATAAAACGTAAATATACTTTTAGGGCAGTAGTGGTAAGAACGTATATATACGTTTGGACCGTTTAAGGGTTAATGCCACTAGGACCAGCTTGAGAGTCACGGGACCCCTGTCTCGAAAAATAACTGTCAAGAGTCCTCTGTTTCTGCCGCCTCTTCAAGATGTCCCTAAAATGGGACATAGGTTTGTCACTGAACATGTTGCAGATATGGCTTATTTCAGCTTTGTCAGGGTGGTATTTCTCCATGAAACTTTGCACCCTCATGCGCCGAGAGACAGCCAAACTGACGCGCAAGTGGCTGGGCCGGCTGATGAATGCGTCCCATAAGGTCGATAAGTGAAATAACGGTCAATAACCGGTAGCCGAAAAACCAGCCTATAACTGAGTTGGCCGATAACAAGAACTGCCGATAACCGGGGGTCCACTGTATTTATTTATTTATTTATTTATTTTGTGTGTGTGTGCGTGCGTACACACTAGAAGAAAGGGCATTAGCCAATCCACTTACAGTGGACCCTTGAAAATCGTGATTAATCCGTTCCTGAGAGGCCGCTTATTTTCAAAATGGATGAAATTCAAATCTATTTTCCCCATAAGAAATAATGTATATCAAATTAATCCGTTCCAGACACCCAAAAGTATGTAAAAAATATTTTTTTACGCATTAAATGTACATTTATCTACACACAAAACAATGAGATATATACAGTAGGGCCCCACTTATACGGCAGGTTAGGTTCCAGGCTAGTGCCTTAAAGCAGACATCGCCGAAAAGCAGAACGCCATTTTTTTCCACTTCTAAATGCATATAAATGCCAGACAAGAAGTTTACATTAACTTATATTAAGTTAGCAATAGCACTAGGTATTAAAAAAACACAATAAAAAGTAAGATACATGCAGAGTACACTTATTACTTACCTTAAAGTATTAACATTGGCTTAAAATAGTCTGTGAACCAATTTATGAAAAGATCAGTAGTCATCCAAGCTTTTGAATTGGATTTATAATAAACAGGGAGGCTACCTTTTGCATAGTTCTTTAGGGCCCTAGGATTCTCTGAGTGATAAATTATCATAGGTTTTAACTTGCAATCCCCAGCAGCATTAGCTCCTAGCAAGAGTGTTAGTTGAAGACTCAGATGAGTCAAAGGGATGTTAGGAAGCATTTCTACAGCCATAGAGTAGTCAGGAAGTGTAATAGTCTGGCAAGTGATGTAGTGGAGGCAGGAACCATACATAGCTTTAAGACGAGGTATGATAAAGATCATGGAGCAGTGAGAGAGAGGACCTAGTAGCGGTCAGTGAAGAGGCGGGGCCAGGAACTAAGTCTCGACCCCTGCAACCACAATTAGGTGAGTACACTCTTGGGTTATCCTGGGTTCTCTACACATATGCTGCTATATGTAACTGTATTTGATGGCTATCTCAGCGATCAACATATACAGTGGTACCTCGAGTTACGATGGTCCCCAAAATCGCCCTTTTATGTAAGTTTATTTTTTTAAATGCTTTTGTAAGTATATTTTTGGGGGTGTAAAAGGACTAGTCTATTTTACATTATTCCTTATGGGGATAAATTCGTTTGGTAATGGCACTTGAACAGCATTCTCGAACGAAAAAATATCGTAACTCGAGGCACCACTGTACTTTGTTAGTAAGTTCATTCAGGTATACACAAATACAGTTACATAGATTATCATACATAGCAAATATGCATAGACAACCCAGGATAACCTAAAAAAGTCAGTTCACTGAGTTTAATCATTTCTAACTTGGCACTTAAAGTAAGAGGCTTACGACTCCTCTTTTTATCACAACTAAGCTTAGACGCCATATTCAATGAGAGCCAACTAGTAAACGAAAGAGTAAACGAGAGAGAGAGAACGAGATACGGAGTTCAGAGAAGGTAAAAAAACAAACTGAACAGGTAGTGGGCGATCACTCGGTCATGCGAAATGAATGCGATTAATACTCGTCCACTTTTAGTTCATTCACATACGTTTGTAAGAATTTGTGAGACTTTTACCTCAAAATAATTTTTTTATTATAATAATAATTACCTCACAATACAAATACTCTTACATTGTGTACAAGTTAGTACAAAATAAACAAACAACAACACTCCCATTCTCATGCAACACACTATTTTTAGAGTTAATGATAGTATTACCATTATTATTATCATAATAAAAAAGAAGTGCTAAACCCACAAGGGTCGTGAATAACTATATATAGAGTGAAGGCATATGAAAGGAATATTTTTCTACAGTTATCCCTCGGTGTTTGACTAGAGAAAACGTAATTCTTCCGACTTCTACAAAGTCGCTTGGTAAACAAATATCATATTTGTCAATTTTTATTCTGTGGGTGTATGTTTCATGTTTATATGCTATGTAACGCGTTTTTTAAATTATTTTGAAGAAAATATCATAGATGAATTAATGAAAATGTCTATATTAACGTAAAATAAGACATTTAATGTGCGCAAGAGTGATTATTATTAGTATTACGTAATGTTTTCCCTCCGCCCGGCAACCACACCTACATAGCATATAAACAGCATATAAAAGCATGTTTATATGCTATGTAACGTGTTTCTCATATAATTTTGAAGAATATATCATAGATGGATTAATGAAAATGTCTATATTAACGTAAAATAAGACATTTAATGTGCGCAAGAGTGATTATTATTAGTATTACGTAATGTTTTCCCTCCGCTCGGCAACCACACCTACATAGCATATAAACAGCATATAATCAGCATATAAACAGCATGTTTATATGCTATGTAATGTGTTTCTCATATAATTTTGAAGAATATATCATAGATGGATAAATGAAAATGTCTATATTAACGTAAAATAAGACATTTAATGTGCGCAAGAGTGATTATTATTAGTATTACGTAATGTTTTCCCTCCGCCCGGCAACCACACCTACATAGCATATAAAAAGCATGTTTATATGCTATGTAACGTGTTTCTCATATAATTTTGAAGAATATATCATAGATGGATTAATGAAAATGTCTATACTGACGTAAAATTGGACATTTAATGTGCCCAAGAGTGATGATTACACAATAGAGAGATGTGCTCACGGAAAATGTAAACAAACCGGGTGGCGCGTGCCGTATCTGAAAGACGCTCGCCGTATACAAAAGTTTTGGTCATAATTTGAACTCGCCGTATGAACGGAACGCCGAAAGACGAAACGCCGAAAAGCGGGGCCCTACTGTACTGTACATAGTATAAAATAGTAATATATTGACAATTACCTTTATTAAAGAGTTGTTGATGTGTGGAAGAAGGAAGGAGGGGAGAAGGTGGTTGAGGTGTTGCTAGTGTTTGGAAGGGAAATCCCCTTCCATTAACACTTCAAGTACCAAGTCCTTTTCTGGGGTTACTTCCCTTCATTGAACCAATCAAGGAAAATTTCCCTGGTGACCCATGCCTTACTGTTAGCCTTCCAAAACACACACAAATTAGCCTTGGCAACACTGTACTTCTTGAACACTCTGGGATTTTTAGAGTGATAAACGAGTAAAGGCTTCACTTTAAAATCACCACTAGCATTGCCACACAACATTAGAGTTAGCCTGTCTTTCATAGGCTTGTGTCCTCGCAGTGCCTTTTCCTCCTGAGTAATGTAGGTCCTCTTTGGCATTTTCTTCCAAAAGAGGCCTGTTTCATCACAATTGAACACTTGTTGGGGTTTGAATTGTTCAGACTCTATGTACCCCTTGAATTCATGAACAAATTTTTCAGCTGCACATTTGTCAGAACTTGCAGCCTCTCCATGCCTTCCAACATTGTGTATGCCACTTCGCTTCTTGAAATTTTCGAACCAGCCTTTGCTAGCCTTGAATTCATCAACATCAGCACTAGTTCCAGGACTTTTCTTTATGAGATCGTCATGCAACTGCCTTGCCTTTTCACAAATTAATGACTGTGTAACACTATCTCCTGCTAACTCTTTTTGTCTGATCCACAAAAGCAACAACTTCTCAACTTCTTCAATTCTTTGCAATCTCATTTTCGATAACATATTCACCCCTTTCGCAACATCAGCTTCCTTGATTTCCTTTTTCTTCAACAAGATGGAAGTGATGGTTGAATGGGCCTTCCCATACATCCTGGAAAGATCAGCCACACATACACACCACTTTCATATTTTTCTATGATCTCTTTCTTAACTTCTATTGTGTTTCTCACTTTCTTTGCCACAGGGCTGGCACTAGGAGCTTTCTTTAGGCCCATGGTAGCTTATTTAGCAGTTGCAAGCACAAAAACGAATGAAATATTGACAAAATGTATGGTATGAATGCGTAGGTGGCGGCGTGGGTGGTGGTCACTCTGTGGTAAACAATGGCACACTGACGCTCAATGTGTTTATGTGCCCAGGCGGCAGGGAGGCCACGCAGACGCGTTTCAGACGACTGGAGTTTTTCAAGTTAACGGATGATTTTAAAGTCAATTTTTTGCCGAAAAAAAGAGGACGATTTTCAAATTTGCCGATTCTCAAGGGAGACGATTTTCAATGGTCCACTGTAATTGAAGAAACTGGTTATTTTGAAATTTAGAGAAGGCTTACATTTTTTTAATTTCTTTTATCAGCCCATGCACTATTTCAGGTTCGTGGGATAACAAGTCTTATCGACTCCTAATAAATCTTGTCAAGGAATACCCAACGGCTTGTTTCATTATACGTGGAAAAGAGAAGAGGACAGAGGCATGGGAGATGATTCGAGCTAAGCTTTCTGAAGCTGGCTACCAGTTCACTGTGTTGCAGGTAAAAATTGAAGCTTTTCTTTGATATAATTCTCAGATGAGAGCAGTAAATTGCATGTTTGTGATTTAAAGTAGCAATGCCCTTGATGTTCCTTCTTAACCCTTTCAGGGTTATTGACGTACTAGTACGGCTTACGCCCTGGGGTTATTGACGTACTAGTACGCCTAAATTCTAGCGCCCTCAAATCAAGCAGAAACAGGCTGTTAGGCCTAGATGGGATAGAATGGGTCTGTGCGGTCAGTGTGCGCAGTATAAAAAAATTCCTGCCCCACACAGTGCATAATGAGGAAAAACAAAACTGACCGTGTTTTTGGTTTAAAACAGCGACTTTGCAGTCTGTTTTCGTATAGTATTTATTGATGTATTCTCATTTTCTTGGTCTCATTTGATAGACTGGAAGATATATTACAGAAATAGAGATGATTTTGATTGGTTTGACTACGACAAGTACCTTGAAATTGAGCTCAAAGTAGCGAAAATGTTCGATTTTTGACGATGTTCAAGAGTAAACAAATCACACCATGCATCCAATACACATCAACTGGTGAGTCTAATATTCATGCACAAGTGCTCTAATATTATTTATACCATTTTTACAATGATGCAGTTGTATACATAACAGTAAATCTTCTATTTTTATTTTTGTGAGAATAAAAATTCAAAATGAAAAGCAAAAGTAATGTAAGGGGGGCCTGGAAATGTGACTAATGAACAGAGAAGACGTTATTTTAGTGCCAGGAATGTCTGCCTTGTTTATTCTAAACCCTATTTTGAAATTGGCATCGTTTGAAATTTGTGTGAAATTGTCCAAATTGCCATTTTCTGACCACTATTTTGGGTAGTTGTAATTGGTAAATAGGCAGTTTCTTGTACTCAATCAATAGAAGAAATGGAGTTCTAGCGAAATAGCTATAATTTTAGTTGACTGAAACATTGGAATTTGCCGAAAATAGGGCTCAAAGTGGGCGAAATCGCCGATACGTGTCATGGCTACCGCTAAATTCGCGAAAGCATAATTCCGTTAGTTTTCGATCAAATTTCATAATTTTTGTGGCGTTATGATCGGAAAAAGATTCTCTATCATTTCATAAGAAAAAATATTTTTTTTTTTTAATTCTTGGACCCTGAGAACGAGTTTCGGAGACCCCCCTTGGACCCTGAAAGGGTTAAGTATTTGTCATGTAAATTTTCAGTTTCTAGTGATTGTAGCACTTACTACAGCTTGAATTCCATTCCAACATTCTGTCTCTGTGAAGAAATACTTTCTATTATTCTCTGGGTTCCATTTTTCTTTGTTTAAAATTGTAGCTTCATTCATGGCTGATAATTGTAGCCTCATGTTTGCCCTTTTACTGACTGGATATTTCTATCTGTTTTTTATTCTTTTATTAACCATCTAAAACATTTACACATTTTCAGTGTTTGTGTAATTTATGATCCTTTGCTCAGAACTGTGTTGTCAGCACACTTGTGGCTAGACAGAAATTGAAATAAATGATGTTGAATGGGTTTCCTCTTATTTTTGGGTCATCCTGCCACATTGGGAAATGGCTGCTGTGAAGCATATTTGCCTATGCTTCCAAGTAGGGCATGTTGGTGTGTAGGTAGACTTCTCACTGTTTTAAACTAAAAATATGTTAATATAATTCGTCAGTCTAGGTATGTATTTGGTAAAACAAGAAGTGCAAAAATGCACCCATATTTACTGAATTAAGTCAGTTTACATAAAAATATTTACAGTGTGTTTGAGAAATTCCAGTAGTCAAAATGTAGGATTTAAGTAAAGTAATACAGTGGAACCCCATTTTTCGACCATAATCCGTTCCAGAAGCTTGGCCTAAATTCGAAGCAATATTTCCTATAGGAATTAATGTAAATACAATTAATCTGTTCCAGACACCAAAAAATATTCACAAAAAAATAATTTTTTATAGATTAATTATAGTTTTACATACACAAAACAATGTGAAATAATTATAAAGCACAAATTTTAATGATAAAGAACATTACATACGTTTATTGAAGACTCTTGTTGGCGTATTGAAACCGAGGAGGGGAGAGGAAGTTGTGAATCCTCCTCCTTAACCCTTTGAGGGTCGACAGGCCTTCTCGGAAACGTGTTCCTGGGGTCGAAAATTTTTTGGGAATTTTTTTTTTCTTATGATATGATAGATAATCTTTTTCCGATCATAACGCCACCAAAATTATGAAATTTGATCGAAAACTAATGGAATTATGCTTTCGCGAAGTTCGCGGTATCTATGACACTGACACATCGGCGATTTCACCCACTTCGAGCCCTATTTCCGACAAATTCCAATGTTTCAGTCTCCTAAAATTATAGCTATTTCGCTAGAACTCCATTTCTTTTATCGATTGAGTACAAGAAACCACCTATTTACCAATTTCATCTATCCAAAATAGTGGTCAGAAAATGACAGTTTTCCAATTAAACACAAATTTCAAACGATGCCAATTTCAAAATAGGGTCCAGAGTAAACAAGGCAGACATTCCTGGCACTAAAATAACATGTTCTCTGTTCATTAGCCACGTCTCCAGGCCCGTTTCATTACTTTTGCTTTCCATTTTGAATTTTTATTCTCACACAAAAATAGAAGATTTATTGTTATGTATACAACTGCATCATTGTAAAAATGGTATAAATAATATCAGAGAACTTGTTGAAGAATATTAGACTCTCCAGTTCATGTGTATTGGATGCATGGTGTGATTTGTTTACTCTTGAACATCGTGAAAAATCGAACATTTTTGCTACTTTGAGCTCAATTTCAAGGTACTTGTCATTGTCATACCAATCAAAATCATCTTTATTTCTGTAATATATCTTCCATTCTATCAAATGAGACCAAGAAAACGAGAATACATCAATAAATACCATACGACTGCAAAATCGCTGTTTTAATCGAAAAAAACGGACAGTTTTTTTTTTTTCTCATTATGCAGTGTGTGCTGCAGGATTTTTTTTATACTGCGCACACTGACCATACAGACCCATTCTTTCATATGTATGCCTACCAGACATTTTCTGCTTAAATTGAGGCCGCTACAATTTGGGCGTACTAGTACGGTACCAACCCCTGCTCGTAAAACGTACTAGTACGGCACCGACCCCTAAAGGGTTAAGGACTCAGGTATCAAAGCCTTCTCTAGTGTTACTTCCCTTTGTCTTTTACTGACACAGTACAGCGGACCCCCGAGTTTCGTAAAAACTTCACTCCTGAAGTCTGCTCAAGTGCCATTACCGAACGAATTTACTCCCTTAAGGAAAAATGTCAAGTAGGTTAGTCTATTTCAGACCCCCAAAAATACACTTCCACAAGCACTTACAATATTATACTTACATAACTGTACGATTTCCGGGGTTTACGAAAGTCGGGGGTCCACTGTACATTCTTTACTTAACTTAAAATATTTGTAGTCTTAACCCTTAAACTGTCCACACGTAGATATACGTTTACTCGCGTAGCTGACCGAACGTAGATATACGTTTTTTATCAAATGCTTTTAACCTTGCCACGATAAGCCTGAGTTGCCTAAAGATTAGAGAATGGGTCTATGCACTCAGTGTGTGTAATATTACAGAATGTGGGAATGATAAACAAAATGCACTCTTCATTTTAAAGAAAAA
Source organism: Cherax destructor (assembly GCA_009830355.1). Classification (NCBI taxonomy): domain Eukaryota; kingdom Metazoa; phylum Arthropoda; class Malacostraca; order Decapoda; family Parastacidae; genus Cherax; species Cherax destructor. The sequence continues at coordinate 29,218 of WNWK01012644.1, read as the reverse complement.
GAACAATTTATTTTTTTCTCAAAATACTCGGTCAGCTACACAAGTGAATGTATATCTACATGTGGACAGTTTAAGGGTTAATGTACGGCGAGAGGTGAGTAGTATTTATTTGTAGGAATTCAGTGTAAGTAGCCTGTAGATGTAGGTACATACACGTATGTAGCTCCCCCCTGGGCTACACTACACAGCCATATTACATTACGCAGCCACATAATTACACTACACAGCCATATTATTACATCAACATACCATGTTCACTGAGTTTAATCGTTTCTAACAACTACCTTTAGATGCCATCATAAACAAAGGGAGAAGTAATGAATAATTCATGCTGAGAATTGTAAACAAACGTGTATGGAGGGCGATTACTGCCCCAGACGCCAAATTCACAGTTTTCTCTAACGCTGCATCAGAAAAAACGTAATGTTTACCTTCCACCCTCCTCCTCCACCTCCTTGATTTGCCGGTACTCATCACTTGATAACATATAAACATTGCATGTTTATATGCTATGTTTATATGTTGTAGGCTATGTAACGTGTTTCTTATATAATTTTGAAGAAAATATCATAGATGGATTAATGAAAATGTCTATATTAACCTAAAATAAGAAATTTGTTTGTGCTTGGTCATTGTGATATTTCTCCACAAAATGGCCGATTTGCGATGCACCGGCCGAAACACGGAGCAAAATTTTGGCCCAAAAACTGGCTTAAATACGAATCGACCAATATTCGGGGTTCCACTGTACCTGATTACAAGTCTGTACACCTGTAAACCAAATGCAAGTTAATTGACCCACAAATGATAATTATTCCAAGCCCAACACAAAACTAATATAAGATATACAGTGGATCCCCCCGGATTACGACGGCGTTGGATAATGATAAATTTGGAAGACGATACGTTTTTCCGTAAAAATAATGGTTCGGTAAACGATGACCCGCTCGGAAAATGCTATTTGTCTTGGACACCTACACGGCACAACACTCCATCCAGAGTCTGTGTGTTGTTTACCAGCGAGTGAGCGCCACCCACGCATTCATACCATACATTTTGTCATTATTCCATTGTTTTTAGTGCTTGCAACTGCTAAATAAGCCACCATGGTCCCAAAGAAAGCTCCTAGTGCCAGCCCTGTGGTAAAGGGCTGAGAGGGGAGAATGTGTCTTCTTAAGTGATTCAGTGATTCTATGATATGTTATGATACTAAAGCAGCAGGAGTTGATAAAGGCTATAGCACCAGCCAGCGATAAAGTGTAGCATTAACAGTGTACCAAGTAAGTTGAGTGATTAAGCGATAGAAAAATGACAACATGAAACTTAACTCCTCCAATGTTGTTGGAGTTATATAGGGCGACTGACAACACCGCCGTGTGTCTGGTGGCCATCACTGTTTAAGGCGTATCTTTCAGTGGCCCTTATACACCCAACAAACAACACAACACCAGTCCTTGCATTCGTAGAGATATTATATTCATTCTAGAGTATATGTCATGTTTCTATGTTATTAATATTGTTTATTAAGTCATATTAGATGAATTGTGATAGATAAATAAGCCATAGAGTTTATATTAGTGTCATTTTGAAGGACTATCTATCCACAAACACACACCTCTGTCGCCGGCACAATTCCAAACATTCGCCAGAAACAGAACTCTGGAACACTTCTTTGAGCAACAGGGGTCCAGTGACTCTCAAGCTGGTCCTAGTGGCATTAAAAAACAAAGAAGGGAAGTAACCCAGGAAGAGGACTTGGTACCTGAAGTGTTAATGGAAGGGGATTTCCCTTCCAAAAACTAGCAACTCCTCCTTCCTCTCCCGTCCTTCCATCTTCCACACATCACCAACTCTTCAATAAAGGTAAGTGTCAAGTTTTTACTGTTTTATGTACTTTATATCTCATTTTTTTCTGTGTAATTTAATGTGGAAACAATATTTATTTTAATACTTTTGGCTGTCTGAAACGGATTAATTGAATTTACATTATTTCTTATGGGGAAAATAGATTCGGATACATTATTTTCGGTTTACATTAAACCCTCTGGAACGGAGAAATCACGTTTTCCGGGGTCCACTGTATCATAAAAATAATAAAATATCAAGGTGTAGAACTCACTAGCTCACAACCCCCAAGTCCACACAGTGCATTGTCAGAGGCTATGACCTCAAAGTAATGTGTGTGGACACTAACACGGCAGTAAGGGACAAAGCTGGGCAAATACTAAGTTCACTTACTACTTAGTATGCAATGGGTGTTGGGTGTAGACTCCTGTGGCTGAGTCTTCACCCAACAATGCAGAATAAAGAGTCCACTTCACTATACACAAGTTAAGGGGATTACAACTCAACCAAGTTAATCAAGCCCTAGTATACACAAATATCTCGCACATAGCAGAGAGAAGCTTACGACAACGTTTTGGTCCAACTTGGACTATTTACAAAGTCACACTAACATGAAGGAGAGGAGGGAGTATATATAGGCCAGCAGACAGGGACGGGACAAGATAGGTAATTCATTTTCCCGTTTTGATTACCCTTCCCATTTCATAGACTCTGCCTTCTCACATGCTAAACGGACTTTCTTCTCTTCCAAACTCTACTCCTGGGAACTCTCCTGTCCTCTGCCTTCCCTACATTTCCAGTCATTCTAATCTCAACAGCTCTCTCCGTTCCTTAGACATCAAACTTACTTTTTGCCAGGCTAACACACCTTGCACCAGTCTAGTTCTTATCTCTTATCTCTCCTCCCTCTATAGATGCTCCTGGTGTCTACTTTCTTGTTCCTCCTGTCCTCTTCCGTACTTTGGTGAAACTGGCTGTTCTCTTTCTGACAGATTCAGGGAGCTCAAAAGTAGTGTTAGGCTTGCTGACACCAACAATTCTCTTTTCTGTCATGTCAGAGATAGATCACAGTCATCCTATTGACTTGTCTTCTGCTAAAACTATCTACCCTATTCTAACTTTCACAGTTGCCATCTGGTTGAATCCTCCCTTATACAGTGGACCCCCGAGTATCGTAAGGCTCGTATATCGTAAAACTCGTGTTACGTAAGCTTTTTTCGATTTTGTGTATCGTAAATGGACTCGTGTATTGTAATATATTAGACCTGTCCGTCTGCTCTGCGCCTGCCCTGTGCCTGTGCAGGACGCCAGTGAAGCGTTGTTTACCATTGAGAGAACATTACCCAGCACGCTCTTTCAAACATTCACAATAAATTTGTTGTGTTTATTGGTGGTTTAGTGATTGTCACTGTGAAATAAGTCACCATGGGTCCAAAGAAGCTTCCTAGTGGCACCCCAGTGGTAGCATTCATGCAGGGAGTGTAACATTCATGCAGGGAGTGTAGCATTCATGCAGGGAGTGTAGCATTCATGCAGGTAGTGTAGCATTTATGCAGGGAGCGTGGCATTCGTGCAGGGAGCGTGGCATTTGTGCAGGGAGCGTGGCATTCGTGCAGGGAGCGTGGCAGGCATGCAGCGAAACAGGCACCAGAAACAGAGGACTGTGGACAGTTATTTCACCAGGCAGGGGTCTAGTGACTCAAGCTGGTCTTATTTTTTTTTTTTTTTTTATTAACACATCGGCCGATTCCCACCAAGGCAGGGTGGCCCGAAAAAGAAAAACTTTCATCATCATTCACTCCATCACTGTCTTGCCAGAAGGGTGCTTTACACTACAGTTTTAAAACTGCAACATTAACACCCCTCCTTCAGAGTGCCGGCACTGTACTTCCCATCTCCAGAACTCAAGTCCGGCCTGCCGGTTTCCCTGAATCCCTTCATAAATGTTACTTTGCTCACACTCCAACAGCACGTCAAGTATTAAAAACCATATGCCTCCATTCACTCCTATCAAATACGCTCACACATGCTTGCTGGAAGTCCAAGCCCTCGCACACAAAACTTCCTTTACCCTCCCTCCAACCTTTCCTAGGCCGACCCCTACCCCGCCTTCCCTCCACTACAGATTTATACACTCTCGAAGTCACTCTGTCTCGTTCCATCTCTCTACATGTCCAAACCACCTCAACAACCCCTCCTCAGCTCTCTGGACAATCGTTTGGTAATCCCGCACCTCCTCCTAATTTCCAAACTCCGAATTCTCTGCATTATATTCACACCACACATTGACCTCAGACATGACATCTCCACTGCCTCCAGCCTTCTCCTCATTGCAACATTCATCACCCATGCTTCACACCCATATAAGAGCGTTGGTATAACTATACTCTCATACATTCCCTCTTTACTTCCATGGACAAGGTTCTTGTCTCCACAGACTCTGAAGTGCTCCACTCACCCTTTTCCCTCATCAATTCTATGATTCACCTCATCCTTCATAGACCCATCCGCCGACATGTCCACTCCCAAATATCTGAATACATTCACCTCCTCCATACTCTCTCCCTCCAATCTGATATCCAATCTTTCGTCACCTATTCTTTTGTTATCCTCATCACCTTACTCTTTCCTATATTCACTTTCAATTTTCTTCTTTTACACACCCTACCAAATTCATCCACCAACCTCTGCAGCTTCTCTTCAGAATCTCCCAAAGCACAGTGTCATCAGCAAAAGCAACTGTGACAACTCCCACTTTGTATTTGCTTTTTATCTTTTAGCCCAACACCTCTTGCCAAGACCCTCGCATTCACTTCTCTTACAACCCCATCTATAAATATATTGAACAACCACGGTGACATCACACATCCTTGTCTAAGGCCCACTTTTACTGGGAAATAGTCCCCTTCCCTCCTACACACTCTAACCTGAGCCTCACTATCCTCATAAAAACTCTTCACTGCTTTCAGTAACCTTCCTCCTATTCCATACATACCTGGTAAAGTGTATGGTAGAGTTATTATTGAAAGAATTAAGAGTAAAACAGAAAGCAGGATAGCAGATGAACAAGGGGGCTTTAGGAAAGGTAGGGGGTGTGTAGACCAAGTGTTTACAGTGAAACATATAGGTGAACAGTATTTGGATAAGGGTAAAGATGTTTTTGTGGCATTTATGGATTTGGAAAAGGCGTATGATAGGGTAGATAGGGGGGCAATGTGGCAGATGTTGCAAGCTGGTCTTAGTGGCATTAAAAGACCAAGAAGGGAAGTAACCCCAGAAAGGGACTTGTTACCTGAAGTCCTTTTGGAGGGGGATTCCCCTTCCAACCACTAACTCCCTGCCCCTGTCATCCTCCCTATCTTCCAGATGCCTGCAACTCTTCAATAAAGGGAAGTAAATGTATATATGTATATATAGTATTGTTTTTTATTATTTAGTATGTACATGTATGTGAATATTTTTTTGTGGAACGGATTAATTGTATTTACATTATTTCTTATGGGAAATAACGTTTCGAATTACGTAATTTTCATGTTGAGTAATAGCTCCTGGAACTGATTAATTACGATAGTCGAGGGACCACTGTACATAACTTTCCTTGTATGAATCTTAGTCCTGGCTTTCTCTGTAGATGCCTTCCTTTCCCATTACATTTTAAAATGCTCCAAACTTCAGAATACCCGTGATTTAACCTGATTCTTTTTTCTCCTCCTCCATTTTCCCCTTTCCTCTTTCTTTTTCCTTTGGATCCTCTGCCTTGGGTATTTGGGCCTTTATTATTATTCCCCCCCTGTCTGTGTTCTTGTTCCTACCCCTAGCTCCCTTGCAGTGCTCCTGTCTTAGTATTGTACTGACTCCACTACTACTACTACCTCTATTATTACCTCTCTTCCTCCTTTCCTATACTACAGTGGACCCCCGGCTAAGGATCAAAATTCATTCCAGAAGCCTGCTCGAGTGCCATTACCGAACGAATTTACTTCCTTAAGAAATAATGTCACGTAGGTTAGTCTATTTCAGACCCCCAAAAGTACACTTCCACAAGCACTTACAATATTATACTTACATAATTGTACGATTTCCGGGGTGATCATTAGCCGGGGGTCCACTGTACCTCTCTTGTCCCGTCCCTGTCTGCTGGCCTATATATACTCCCTCCTTCTCTCCATTTTGTTAGTGTGACTTTGTAAATGGTCAAAGTTGGACCGAAACGTCATTGTAAGCTCCTCTCTCTTATTTGTGTATTGTTCCAGTCACGGTATTGTGCCTTTTTTTGTTATTTAAGACATAGTATAGTCCACTTAGGTACACAATTTATCCACATACGACATTCATTGAAAGGAAAAAGTCCCAAATTACATAACAATGGTTATGTCCCATAAGCAGAACACAGTAAGTTCACATATAATCTTGTTGTGACACCTCCCTCTAAGACTGTCCAGACATGACAAGGGTGCAGAAACGAAGTCCTTTATGGCATAATGTAATAAGGTGTGTTCATGAGCAAGATGATATTTATGGAGGGATTTAGCGAAGTTGGTTGGAGGTGGGATGTATAGTTTCTGTGCTCTGAAGGAGTGGTGAGGATATTTTAGTTCGGAGGGAATCTTAACCCTTAAACGGTCCAAACGTATACTATATACGTTCGCTCGCCCAGTGCCCCGAATATTTTGATTTTTTTTTTGTAGAAATAAAGAGCACATTTTTTTGTGTTATAGGATAAAAAAAATTAGGGTCAGTAGTTACCAAAATATGAGGTGGAGAAGTTGGCACTGGATGCTTACCTGACAGCAACAGGAGTCCTGCCGCTTGCAGAATTGTTGCCGATATACCTTTTTTCCTCTTTTTTTATTTTTTTTTTCAACAAGTCAGCCGCCTCCCACCGAGGCAGAGTGACCCAAAAAAGAAAGAAAATCCCCAAAAAGAACATACAGTGGTACCTCGAGTTACGATGGTCCCCAAAATCGCCCTTTTATGTAAATTTATTTTTTTTAAATGCTTTTGTAAGTATATTTTTGGGGGTGTAAAAGGACTAGTCTATTTTACATTATTCCTTATGGGGATAAATTCGTTTGGTAATGGCACTTGAACAGCATTCTCGAACGAAAAAATATCGTAACTCGAGGTACCACTGTACTTTCATCATCATTCAACACTTTAACCACACTCATACATAATCACTGTCTTTGCAGAGGCGCTCAGATACAACAGCTGAGAATAAGTCCCTCCCAGCTATCGCTATCCCAGACCCCTCCTGTAAAGTACAGGCATTGTACTTCCCATTTCCAGGACTCAAGTCCAACTAAATCAATTAACTGGTTTTCCTGAATCCCTTCACAAAATGTTACCCTGCTCACACTCCAACAGCTAGTCAAATCCCAAAAACCATTCATCTCCATTCACTCCTATCTAACATGCTCACACATGCTTGCTGGAAGTCCAAGCCCCTCGCCCACAAAACCTCCTTTACCCCCTCCCTCCAACCTTTTCGAGGACAACCCCTACCCCGCCTTCCTTCCCCTACAGATTTATACACTCTCCAAGTCATTCTACTTTGATCCATTCTCTCTAAATGACCAAACCACCTCAACAACCCCTCTTCAGCCCTCTGACAAATACTTTTAGTAACTGCACACCTACTCCTAATTTCCACACTCCGAATTTTCTGCATAATATTTACTCCACACATTGCTCTTAGACAGGACATCTCCACTGCCTCCAGCCGCCTCCTCGCTGCAGCATTTGCAACCCATGCTTCACACCCATATAAGAGTGTTTGTACCACTATACTTTCATACATTCATACATTTGTCTCCACAGATACCTCAACGCACCACTCACCTTTTTTCCTTCGTCAATTCTATGGTTAACCTCATCCTTCATAAACCCATCCGCTGACACGTCAACTTCCAAATATCTGAAAACATTTACTTCTTCTTTAACCTACTCCAGACATCTTCGACCCCATTGCCTACACTCTCACTAGCTCATCTATCTTCCAATAGTTGTTTATATCTTACCCTAACTGCCTCCTCTTTTAGTTTATAAACCTTCACCTCTCTCTTACTCACTGCTTCTATTTTCCTTGTATCCCATCTTCCTTTTACTCCCACTTTAGCTACAACTAAAAAGTGGTCTGATATATCTATGGCTCCTCTGTAAACATGTAGTGTTAGTGTTCAGCAGAAGTTTGTGGTTACAGGAAAGTGGGTGTGGGAGGGAAGAAGAGTGATTGGTGGAATGATGATGTAAAGAGAGTAGTAAGGGAGAAAAAGTTAGCATATGAGAGGTTTTTACAAAATAGAAGTGATGCAATGAGGGAAGAGTATATGAAGAAAAAGAGAGGTTAAGAGAGTGGTCAAGCAATGTAAAAAGAGAGCAAATGAGAGAGTGGGTGAGATGTTATCAACAAATTTTGTTGAAAATAAGAAAAAGTTTTGGAGTGAGATTAATAAGTTGAGGAAGCCTAGGGAACAAATGGATTTGAGAGTTAAAAATAGGAGAGGAGAGTTATTAAATGGAGAGTTAGAGGTATCGGGAAGATGGAGAGAATATTTTGAGGAGTTGTTAAATGTTGATGAAGACAGGGAAGCTGTGATTTCGTGTATAGGGCAAGGAGGTATCGGGAAGATGGAGGGAATATTTTGAGGAGTTGTTAAATGTTAATGAAGGCAGGGAAGCTGTGATTTCGTGTATAGGGCAAGGAGGAATAACATCTTGTAGGAGTGTGGAAGAGCCAGTTGTGAGTGTGGGGGGAAGTTCGTGAGGCAGTGGGTAGAATGAAAGGGGGTAAGGCAGCTGGGATTGATGGGATAAAGTTAGAAATGTTAAAAGCAGGCGGAGATATAGTTTTGTAGTGGTTGGTGCTATTATTTAATACGTGTATGGAAGAGGGTAAGGTACCTAGGGACTGGTAGAAAGCGTGTATTGTCCCTTTGTATAAAGGCAAAGGGGACAAAAGAGAGTGGAAAAATTATACTGGAATAATTCTGTTGAGTGTACCAGGTAAAGTGTATAGTAGAGTTATTATTGAAAGAATTAAGAGTAAGACGGAGAGCAGAATAGCAGATGAACAATGTGGCTTTAGGAAAGGTAGGGGGTGTGTAGACAAAGTGTTTGCAGTGAAACATATAGGTGAACTCTATTTGCATAAGGGTAAAGAGGTTTTTGTGGCATTTATGGATTTGGAAAAGGCGTATGATAGGGTGGATAGAGGGGCAATGTGGCAGATGTTGCAGGTGTATGGAATAGGAGGTAGGTTACTGAAAGCAGTGAAGAGCTTTTATGAGGATAGTGAGGCTCAGGTTAGAGTGTGTAGGAGAGAGGGAGATTATTTCTCAGTAAAAGTAGCCTTAGACAGGGATGTGTGATGTCACCGTGGTTGTTCAATATATTTATATTTGGGGTTGCAAGAGAAGTGAATGCGAGGGTCTTGGCAAGAGGTGTGGGGTTAAAAGACAAAGAATCAAATACAAAGTGGGAGTTGTCACAGTTGCTTTTTTGCTGATGACACTGTGCTTTTGGGAGATTCTGAAGAGAAGTTGCAGAGGTTGGTGGATGAATTTGGTAAGGTATGTAAAAGAAGAAAATTGAAAGTGAATATAGGAAAGAGTAAGGTGATGAGGATAACAAAAAGATTAGGTGACGAAAGATTGAATATCAGATTGGAGGGAGAGAGTATGGAGGAGGTGAATGTATTCAGATATTTGGGAGTGGACATGTCACCAGATTGGTCTATAAAGGATGAGGTGAATCATAGAATTGATGAAGGGAAAAGGGTGAGTGGTGCACTTCGGAGTCTGTGGAGACAAAGAACTTTGTCCATGGAAGTAAAGAGGGGAATGTATGAGAGTATAGTTATACCAACACTCTTATATGGGTGTGAAGCATGGGTGATGAACATCGCAACGAGAAGGCTGGAGGCAGTGGAGATGTCATGTCTGAGGTCAATGTGTAGTGTAAATATAATGCAGAGAATCTGGAGTTTGGAAATTAGGAGGAGGTGCGGGATTACCAAAACTATTATCCAGAGGGCTGAGGAGGGATTGAGGTGGTTCGGGCATGTAGAGAGAATGGAACGAAACAAAATGACCTCGAGAGTGTATAAATCTGTAGTGAAGGGAAGGCGGGGTAGGGGTCGGCCTAGGAAAGGTTGGAGGGAGGGGGTAAAAGAGGTTTTGTGTGTGAGGGGCTTGGATTTCCAGCAAGCATGCGTGTGCGTGTTTGATAGGAGTGAATGGAGACAAATGGTTTTTAATACTTGACGTGCTGTTGGAGTGTGAGCAAAGTAACATTTATGAAGGGATTCAGGGAAACCAGCACGCCGGACTTGAGTCCTGGAGATGGGAAGTACAGTGTCTGCACTCTGAAGGAGGAGTGTTATTGCAGTTTTATAACTGTAGTGTAAAGCACCCCTCTGGCAAGACAGTGATGGAGTGAATGATGATGAAAGTTTTTCTTTTTTAGGCCACCCTGCCTTGGTGGGAATCGGCCGATGTGTTAATTAAATAAATAATAAAAATTTACTTCTTCCTTAATCCCTCTCTCCAATGTGATATCCAATTTTTCTTTATTTAAATCGTTTGATACCCTCATCACCTTACTCTTATCTATGTTCACTTTAAACTTTCTACCTTTACACACCCTCCCAAACTCGTCCACTAACCTATGCAACTTTTCTTTAGAATCTCCCATAATCACCGTATCGTCAGCAAAAAGAAACTGTGTCAACTCCCATTTTGCATTTAATTCCCCAGAATTTAATTCCACCCCTCTCCCCAACACCCTAGCATTTTTCTTCTTTTACAACCCAATCTATAAATATATTAAACAACCATGGTGACATTACACATCCCTGTCTAAGACCTACTTTTACTAGGAAGTAATCTCCTTCTCTCCTACACACCCTAACCTGAGCCTCACTATCCTCATAAAAACTCTTTACAGCCTTCAGTAACTTACTACCTATTCCATACACTTGCAACATTTGCCACATTGCTCCCCTATCCACTCTATCATAAGCATTTTCTAAATCCATAAATACAATGAAAACTTCTCTACCGTTATCTAAATACTGTTCACATATATGCTTCACTGTAAACACTTGATCTACACATCCCCTACCCACTCTAAAGCCGCCTTACTCATCTGCAATCCTACTCTGTCTTACCTCTAATTCTTTCATTAATAACCCTGCCATAATCTTTACCTGGTATACTCGGTAAACTTATTCACCTATAATTCTTACAATCTCTTTTATCCCCTTTCCCTTTATATAAAGGAACTATACATGCTCTCTGCCAATCCCTAGGTACCTTCCCCTCTTTCATACATTTATTAAACAAAAATACCAGCCACTCCAACACTATATATCCCCCTGCTTTTAACATTTCTGTCATGATCCTGTCAGTTCCAGCTGCTTTACCCCATTTCATTCTATGTAATGCCTCACACACCTCCCCCACACTCACATACTGCTCTTCTTCACTCCTGTTTAGCGCTTCTATTTGATTATAATAATAATAATAATAATAATCTTCTTCACTCCTAAATGATGTTGTACCTCCCTGGTCAGTGCATGAAATTACCGCCTCCCTTTTTTCTTCGACATTTAACCCTTTGACTCTCACAACCCTCAATCCTGAGTGCTCTCCTGTTGTCGCAAAATTTAAAAAAAAAAAATATTTTTCCTTATGAAATGATAGAGAATCGTTTTCCGATGGTAAAGACACCAAAAGTTTGAAAATTGATTGAAAACTCACGGAATTACGCTCTCGCGAAGTTATTGATCTCAGCAATATATACGCATCGGCAATTTTGCCGACTTTGAGCCCTATTTTCGGTAAATTCCATTGTTCCAGTTGACCAAACTCATAGATATTTCTTTAGAACTCCATTTGTTCTATCGATAGAGTACAAGAAACCACCAAATTATCGATTTCAACTACCCAATAAAGTGATCAGAAATTGGCAATTTGGCCAATTTCATGCAAAATAAAAAAGTTGTCAATTTCAAAATAGGGTCCAGAATAAACAATGCAGACATTCCTGGCACTAAAATAAGATGTTATCTGTTCATTAGTTATGTCTTTAGACCCCTCTTATATTGCTTTCTATTTTCATTTTTTTTTCACATAAAAATAGAAGATTTACCCTCATGCAGACTATTGCAATGTTGTAAAAATGGTATAAATAATATCAGTGCACTTGTGAAAGAATATTAGACTCCCCAATTGATGTGTATTGGACGCGTGGCGTGATTTGTTTACTCTTGAACATTTGCAAAAATTGAACATTTCTCCTACATTGAGCTCAATTTCAAGGCCGTTTTCATCATAAAACTAATCACAATCATCCATATTTCTGTAGTATGTTGTCCATTCTATCAAATGAGACCCTAAAAGAGAGAATACAACCATAAAGACTATGCGAAAATACACCTCAAAGTCGGCGTTTTAATCCAAAAAAATGGTCGGAGTTTTTTTTTTCTCATTATGTACTGCGTGCTGCAGGATTTTTTTTATACAGCGCACACTAACCACACAGACCCATTCTCTCATATGTGGGCCTACCAGCTTTCTCCCGTTTGATTTGAAGCCGCTCGAATTTAGGCGTATAGATACGTCCGAAACAGTGGCTCCTAAGACGTACAGTGGACCCCCGAGTTTCGTAAAAACTTCACTCCTGAAGTCTGCTCAAGTGCCATTACCGAACGAATTTACTCCCTTAAGGAAAAATTTCACGTAGGTTAGTCTATTTCAGACCCCCAAAAATACACTTCCACAAGAACTTACAAAATTATACTTACATAATTGCACGATTTCCGGGGTATTCGTTAACCGAGGGTCCACTGTATACAGTGGACCCTCGGTTAACGAACACCCCAGAAATCGTACAATAATGTAAGTATAATATTGTAAGTGCATGTGGAAGTGTATTTTTGGGGGTTTGAAATAGACTAACCTACGTGACATTATTTCTTAAGGAAGTAAATTCGTTCGGTAATGACACTTGAGCAGGCTTCTGGGATGAAGTATTTTCGTTAACCGAGGGTCCACTGTATATACGACCGAAACAGTCAAAGGGTTAAAAGTTCCTCAAAATATTCCCGCCATCTACCCAATACCTCCAGCTCCCCATCTACTAACTCCCCTACTCTGTTTTTACTGACAAATCCATTCATTCCCTAGGGTTTCGTACCTTGTTTATCTCACTCAATTTTTTCTTGTTTTCAGCAAAATTTCTTGACAGAGCCTCTCCCACTCTTTCATCTGCTCTCCTTTTGCATTCTCTTACCACTCTCTTCACCTTTCTTTTATTCTCCATATACTCTGCTCTTCTATTAACACTTCTGTTTTGTAAAAACCTCTCATAAGCTACCTTTTTCTCTTTTATCACACCCTTTACTTCTTCATTCCACCACTCACTCCTCTTTCCTCCTGGACCCACCCTCCTCTAGCCGTTCCAGGAGCTATTACTTAACACGAAGTTTACGAAATTCGAACCATTATTTCCTATAAGAAATAATGTAAATACAATTAATCCGTTCCACAAAAAAATATTCAAATACAAAATAATTAAAAATAATATATATATACATTTACTTACTTTTATTGAAGAGTTGCAGGCATCTGGAAGATAGGGTAATGAGTAATGAAGGTCCTCTTGGGCATTTTCTTCCAAAACAGGCCTGTTTCATCACAATTAAACACTTGTTGGGGGAGGAATTCTTCAGCCTCTACGAAGGGAATCCCCACTCCCTGCTACACTCCCTGCATGCCTGCTACACTCCCTGCATGCCTGCTACACTCCCTGCATGCCTGCTACACTCCCTGCATGCCTGCTACACTCCCTGCATGCCTGCTACACTCCCTGCATGCCTGCTACACTCCCTGCATGCCTCCTACACTCCCTGCATGCCTGCTACACTCCCTGCATGCCTGCTACACTCCCTGCATGCCTGCTACACTCCCTGCATGCCTGCTACACTCCCTGCATGCCTGCTACACTCCCTGCATGCCTGCTACACTCCCTGCATGCCTGCTACACTCCCTGCATGCCTGCTACACTCCCTGCATGAATGCTAAACTCCCTGCATGAATGCTAAACTCCCTGCATGAATGCTAAACTCCCTGCATGAATGCTAAACTCCCTGCATGAATGCTACACTCCCTGCATGAATGCTAAACTCCCTGCATGAATGCTAAACTCCCTGCATGAATGCTAAACTCCCTGCATGAATGCTAAACTCCCTGCATGAATGCTAAACTCCCTGCATGAATGCTAAACTCCCTGCATGAATGCTAAACTCCCTGCATCAATGCTGCACTCCCTGCATGAATGCTGCACTCCCTGCATCAATGCTGCACTCCCTGCATGAATGCTGCACTCCCTGCATGCCTGCTGCACTCCCTGCATGCCTGCTAAACTCCCTGCATGCCTGCTACACTCACTGCATGAATGCTAAACTCCCTGCATGAATGCTACACTCCCTGCATGAATGCTACCACAGGGGTGCCACTAGGAAGCTTCTTTGGACCTATGGTGACTTATTTCACAGTGACAGTCACTAAACCGCCAAAAAAGACACCAAATGTATTGTGAATGTTTGAAAGAGCGCGCTGGGTAATGTTCTCTCAATGGTAAACAACGCTTCACTGGCGGGCATCCTGCGTTCTGCGCAGGCGCGGAGCAGGCGGACAGGTCTAATACGTTACGAAACATGAGCCAGTTTACGATTCTCGAAATCGAAAAAAGCTTACGAAACACGATGTTTACGAAATAAGAACCTTACGAAACTCGGGGGTCCACTGTACAGTGGAACCACAGCTAACGAACACCCCGGAAATGGTACAATTATGTAAGTATAATATTGTAAGTGCTTGTGGAAGTGTATTTTTGGGGTCTGAAATAGACTAACCTACGTGACATTATTTCTTAAGGACGTAAATTCGTTCGGTAATGGCACTTGAGCAGGCTTCTGGAATGAAGTTTTTTCGTTAGCCGGGGGTCCACTGTAGTGCATTTTTAAAACTATCCCAACTCTCTTCAACCCCCGCACTACTCCTACTTGCACTAGCCCACCTTTCTGCCAATAGTTGCTTATATCTCACCCTAACTTCCTCCTCCCTTATTTTATACACTTTTACCCCTCTTACTTGCTGTTTCCATTTTCTTTTTGTCCCATCTACCTTTTACTCTAACTGTAGCTACAATTAAATAATGATCTGATATCTCCATTTCCCCTCTATAAACATGTACATCCTGAAGCCTACCCATCAACCTTTCATCCACCAATACATAATCTAACAAACTACTTTCATTATGTGCTGTATCATACCTTGTATAATTATTTATTTTCTTTTTCATAAAAATATGTATTACTTATTACCAAACCTCTTTCTACACAGCTTTATTAATGGTTCCCCATTTACATTTACCCCTGGCACCCCAAATTTACCTACTACTCCCTCCACAACATTTTTACCCACTTTAGCATTAAGATCCCCAACCACAAGTACTCTCTCATTTGGTTCAAAACTTCCCATGCACTAACTCAACATTTCCCAAAATCTCTCTCTCTCTCCTCTACACTTCTCTCTTCTCCTGGTGCATAAACACTTTACTCTAACCCACTTTTCACATCCAACCTTTATTTTACTCCACATAATCCTTGAATTTAAACGTTTATACTCTCTGTTTACCTGCCATATCTGATTATTCAACATTACTGCTACTCCTTCTTTAGCTCTATCTCTATTTGAAACTCCTGACCTAATCCCATTTATTTCTCCCAACTGAAACTCTCCTACCCCCTGAATTTTTGTCTCACTTAACCCTTTAGGGGTTTCGGCCGTACTAGTACGGCTTACGCGCCAAGGTTTGTGTTGTACTAGTATGCCTAAATTCTAGCGCCCTCAAATCAAGCAGAAACAGGCTATTAGGCCTTCATGTGAGAGAATGGGTGTGTGCAGTATAAAAAAAATCCTGCACCACACAGTGCATAATGAGGAAAAAAAACTGACCGTGTTTTTGGTTTGAAACAGCGACTTTGCAGTCGTTTTCTTAGTCTCATTTCATAGAATGGATAATGTATTACAGAAATAGATATAATTTTGACTGGTTTCATAATGACAAGTACCTTGAAACTGAGCGCAAAGTAGCGAAAATGTTCGATTTTTGCTGATGTTCAAGAGTAAACGAATCACGCCATGCATCCAATACACATCAACTGGGTAGTCTAATATTCTTGCACAAGTGCGCTGATATTATTTATACTATTTTTACAGTGATGCAGTTGTATACATAACAGTAAATCTTCTATTTTTTGTGAGAATAAAAATTCAAAATTGAAAGCAAAAGTAATGTAAAAGGGGCCTGGAGATGTGACTAATGAATAGATAAAATGTTATTCGAGTGCCAGGAATGTCTGTATCATTTATTCTGGACCCTATTTTGAAATTTGCATCTTTTGAAATTTGTGTGAAATTGGCCAAATTGCCAATTTCTGACCTCCTTATTGGGCAGTTTAAATCTGGAAATTGGCGGTTTCTTGTACTCAATTGATAGAACAATTGGAATTCTAGCGAAATAGCTATAATTTTAGTCTGAATCATTGGAATTTGCTGAAAATAGGGCTCAAAGTGGGCGAAATCGCCGATGCGTAAATGTCATAGATACCGCTAACTTCACAAAAGCATAATTCCGTTACTTTAAAATCAAATTTCATAATTTTGGTGTCATTATTATTTGAAAAAGATTCTCTATCATTTCATAAGATTTTTTTTTTTTTTCGAAAAATTTGCGACCCTGAGAACGAGTTTGGGAGAGGGCCTGAATGACCCCCCAGGACATCCAGCTTCTTTTCATTCATAACATCTACAATCATCTCTTTCTTATCATTCACACAACATCCACGCACATTCAGACATCCCACTTTGACGGTTTTCTTCTTTTTCATTTTGGTAAATCTATACAGGAAAAGGAGTTACTAGCCCATTGTTCCCGGCATTTTAGTCGACTCTTACAACACGCATGGCTTATGGAGGAAAGATTCTTATTCCACTTCCCCATGGATATGAAAGGAAAAGAAATGAGAACAAGAACTATTAAGATAAAATCAAAGAAAACTCAGATGAGTGTGTATACATAAATGTATATATGTATGTGTAGTGTGACGTAAGTGTAAGTAAAAGTTCTTTTTTTTTATTATTTTATATAATTTTTATGTTCTGATAATTACAATTTATGGTAGGTCTTGTGATTTCATTGCCAATTTTTGTTCTGACACTAATATTAGGTACTGAAATTGTACTCAAATAATAATGATAGTGCATAATAATAATAATGGGCTAGTAACCCCTTTTTTCCGTATAGATTTACTACAAAGAAAAAGAGACAAAGATGAAGGGGGTAGGAGAGTTTCAGTGGGGAGAAATAAATGGGATTAGGTCAGGAGTTTCAAATAGTTAGAGCTAAAGGAGTGGCAGTAATGTTGAATAATCAGTTATGGCAGGTAAAGAGGGAGTATAAATGTTTAAATTCAAGGATTATGTGGAGTAAAATATAGGTTGGATGTGAAAAGTGTGTTATAGTAAGTGTTTATGCACCTGGAGAAGAGAGAAGTGTAAAAGAGATAGAGAGATTTTGGGAAATGTTGAGTGAGTGCATGCAGAGTTTTGAACCAAATGAGAGAGTACTTGTGGTTGGGGATCTTAATGCTAAAGTGGGTAAAAATGTTGTGGAGGGAATAGTAGGTAAATAAAGCTATGCTTAGAAAGAGGTTTGGTAATAAGTAATAGATATTTTATGAAAAAGAAGATAAATAAGTATACAACTTATGATATAGCACGTAATGAAAGTAGTTTGTTAGGTTATATATTGATGGATAAAAGGTTGATGGGTAGGCTTCAGGATGTACATGTTTATAGAGGGGCAACGGATATATCGGATCATTATTTAGTTGTAGCTACAGTTTAGAGTAAAAGGTAGATGGGACAAAAAGAAAATGGCAACAGCAAGTAAGAGAGAGGTAAAAGTGTATAAACTAAGGGAGGAGGAAGTTAGGGTGAGATATAAGTAACTATTGGCAGAAAGGTGGGCTAGTGCAAGTAGGAGTTGTGGGGGGTTGAAGAGAGTTGGGATAGTTTTAAAAATGCAGTATTAGAATGTGGGGCAGAAGTTTGTGGCTATAGGAGGGTGAGTGAAGGAGGAAAGAGTGGTGGAATGAAGAAGTAAAGGGTGTGATAAAAAGAAAAAAAGGTAGCTTATGAGGGGTTTTTACAAAAGAGAAGTGTTAATAGAAGAGCAGAGTATATGGAGAGTAAAAGAAAGGTGAAGAGAGTGGTAAGAGAGTGCAAAAGGACAGCAGATGAAAGAATGGGAGAGGCTCTGTCAAGAAATT
The DNA here is from genome assembly GCA_009830355.1 of Cherax destructor. Taxonomy (NCBI): domain Eukaryota; kingdom Metazoa; phylum Arthropoda; class Malacostraca; order Decapoda; family Parastacidae; genus Cherax; species Cherax destructor. Next base: position 10,971 of record WNWK01012644.1, on the reverse strand, counting down.
TTGCTGAAAACAAGAAAACTTTTTGGAGTGAGATAAACAAGGTAAGAAAGCCTAGGGAACGAATGGATTTGTCAGTTAAAAATAGAGTAGGGGAGTTAGTAGATGGGGAGCTGGAGGTATTGGGTAGATGGCGGGAATATTTTGAGGAACTTTCAAATGTTGATGAAAAAAGGGAGGCGGTAATTTCATGCACTGGCCAGGGAGGTACAACATTGTTTAGGAGTGATGAGCAGGATGCGAGTGTGGGGGAGGTGCGTGAGGCATTATGTAGAATGAAAGGGGGTATAGCAGCGGGAACTGATGGGATAATGACAGAAATGTTAAAAGCAGGGGGGGATATAGTGTTGGAGTGGTTGGTATTTTTGTTTAATAAATGTATGAAAGAGGGGAAGGTACCTAGGGATTGGCAGAGAGCATGTATTGTTCCTTTATATAAAGGGAAGGGGGATAAAAGAGATTGTAAGAATTATAGGGGAAGAAGTTTACTGAGTATACCAGGTAAAGTTTATGGCAGGGTTATTATTGAAAGAATTAGAGGTAAGACAGAGAGTAGGATTGCAGATGAGCAAAGAGGCTTTAGAGTGGGTAGGGGATGAGTAGATCAAGTGTTTACAGTGAAGCATATATGTAAACAGTGTTTAGATAAAGGTAGAGAAGTTTTTATTGCATTTATGGATTTAGAAAAGGCATATGATAGTGGATAGGGGAGCAATGTGGCAAATGTTGCAAATGTATGGAATAGGTAGTAAGTAAATGAAGGGTGCAAAGAGTTTTTATGAGGATAGTGAGGCTCAGGTTAGGGTGTGTAGGAGAGAGGGAGATTACTTCCCGGTAAAAGTAGGTCTTAGAGAGGGATGTGTAATCTCACCATGGTTGTTTAACCCTTTGGGGGTCGACAGGCCTTCTCGGAAACACATTCTCAATGTTGAAATTTTTTTTTGGGGAAAAAAAAAAAGAAATAATTCTTATGAAATGATAGAGAATCTTTTTCCGATCATAATGACACCAAAAGTTTGAAATTTGAATGAAAACTTATGGAATTATGCTCTCACAAAATTATCGGTCTTGAAGATGTTTACGCATCGGCGATTTCACCCACTTTGAGCCCTATTTTTGGCCAATTTCAATGTTCCAGTCCACTAAAATCATACCTATTTCGCTAGAACTCCATTTCTTCTATCGATTGAGTACAAGAAACTGTATATTTACCTATTTCAACTACCCAAAATAGTGGTCAGAAAATGACAATTTGGCCAATTTCACACAAATTTCAAACGATCCCAATTTCAAAATATGGTCCAGAATAAACAAGGCAGACAATCCTGGCACTAAAATAACATCTTCTCTGTTCATTAGTCACGTCTCCAGGCCCCTCTTACATTACATTTGCTTTCCATTTTGAATTTTTATTCTCACAAAAAATAGAAGATTTACTGTTATGTATACAAGTGCATCATTGTAAAAATGGTATAAATAATATCAGCGCACTTGTTCAAGAATATTAGACTCACCAGTTGATGTGTATTGGATGCTGATGATACTGTGCTTATGGGAGATTGTAAAGAAAAGGTTCAAATGTTAGTGGACGAGTTTGGGAGGGTGTGTAAAGGTTGAAAGTTGAAAGTGAACTTAGATAAGAGTAAGGTGATGAGGGTCTCAAACAATTTAAATAAAGAAAAATTGGATATCACATTGGAGAGAGGGATTATGGAAGAAATAAAGGTTTTCAGATATTTGGGAGTTGACGTGTCAGCGGATGGGTTTATGAAGGATGAGGTTAGCTATAGAACTGATGAAGGAAAAAAGGTGAGTGGTGCATTGAGGTATCTGTGGAGACAAATGTATGTATGTATGAAAGTATAGTGGTACCAACACTCTTATATGGGTGTGAAGCATGGGTTGCAAATGCTGTAGCGAGGAGGTGGCTGGAGGCAGTGGAGATGTCCTGTCTAAGGGCAATATGTGGTGTAAATATTATGCAGAAAATTCGGAGTGTGGAAATTAGGAGTAGGTGTGCAGTTACTAAAAGTATTTGTCAGAGGGCTGAAGAGGGGTTGTTGAGGTGGTTTGGTCATTTAGAGAGAATGGATCAAAGTAGAATGATTTGGAGAGCGTATAAATCTGTAGGGGAAGGAAGGCGGGGTAGGGGTCGTCCTCGAATAGGTTAGAGGCAGGGGGTAAAGGAGGTTTTGTTGGCGAGGGGCTTGGACTTCCAGCAAGCATGTGTGAGCGTGTTAGATAGGAGTGAATGGAGACGAATGGTTTTTGGGACCTGACGAGCTGTTGGAGTGTGAGCAGGGTAACATTTTGTGAAGGGATTCAGGGAAACCAGTTAATTGATTTAGTTGGACTTGAGTCCTGGAAATGGGAAGTACAATGCCTGCACTTTAAAGGAGGGGTCTGGGATAGTGACAGCTGGGAGGGACTTATTCTCAGCTGTCGTATCTGAACGCCTCTCCAAAGACAGTGATTATTTATGAGTGTGGTGAAAGTGTTGAATGATGATGAAAGTATTTTCTTTTTGGGGATTTTCTTAATTTTTGGGTCACCCTTCCTCAGTGAGAGGCGCCCGACTTGTTGAAAAAAGAAAAGAAAATAATACGTAATAATACATGTAATAATAAAGTTCCCTTGAAGCATTATGTAAGATGTGTGTCACTGCCTTATTTCATTTTATCTCCACTAATGATGACTGTTGACATTTGATGAGGGGTGAGGGTAGTCTTTTCTTTTCTAATCAGTCCAGTAATTACTGTGATGACATTTGATAAGCTTACACTGTTTCCCTTTATTTGTTACGCAAACCTGTCTGTCTGTCTGTCTGCCTGTGTGTCGTCTCCTTTCTGTCTGCCTGTGTGTCATCTCCTTTCTGTCTGCCTGTGTGTCGTCTCCTTTCTGTCTGCTTGTCTCAGAGTAGCTCATGAACCAACTGGTATTACGCTGATCACAAGCACATTATATCACTTTGTCTTGATTTTTTTAGTTAACTTAGGTAATTTACAATATGTATAATTGTATTTACATGTGTGTTCCTGTGAGATAGAGACAGACAGATACAGACAGGCAGATGGAGATAGAGACAGCCAATCAGGTACCCAGCTGGCCGGCCAGCCTGCCGACATCACTTTCCACTTAAAAGGGGAGTGTTAATATGACACGATATCAGAGAATCCTTAGTGTTTGCCGTGCTGTTTGGTCTAGCTGGCGCTCAATTTAACTGGTGCTCCCACAAGGTACTAAGTGATTCCAATTTTTTTTAATATGGCGCACACCGAGTGTTAAGACCCATTCTATGCTGACCAGGCATCTCAGGCCAGTTGTCAAATGTGGAGGCAGGAAAAATAAAACATAAATATACATTTGGGGCAGTAGCAATACTAACATATATATATACGTTTGGACCGTTTAAGGGTTAACTGTGATGTTAACACACTTCTGATAAGATTGCAATTGAATGATTGCGATGAATGTAAATTATTCTATGGGTCACCTTACCTTAGTGGGTGAATTTATTTTTGAGCTTTCCTTCCTCCTTACATACTGTTTCATAGTATGACATGGCTTTTTTGTAGTAAGGTCAAGTGGAACACCTTTGTTTTTCAGTCCATATATTTAGTAAATTTTCAATTTTATTTTCTTATAATGACCTATTCTTCATTTTTTTCACTATGAGGTTACTTAGTACCCAAGCCGTTATTTTCACTTTGTCTCATATTGAATTAATCGATTTTCTATTACCAAACACTTGTGTTCAATTATTCAGTATCTCATTTACCTCTAGTTTATTTAAATACACATGGTTTCATGCTTAACCCTTTAACTGTCCAAACGTAGATCTACGTTCTTACCGCTAGTGCTCCAAACGTAGATCAGCTTTTTATTTTTCCTTTTTCCAAATTTGGAACGATTGGCTTGAGATGCCTGGTCAGTATAGAATGGGTCTTAACACTCACTGTGCGCAGTATGAAAAAATTCTGGGACCACTTAGTACCTTGTGCGAGCACCAGTTCAATCGAGCACCAGCTAGAGCAAAGAGTGTGACAAACACCAGGGATTCACTGATGTCATGTCTTAATAACACAACCCTTTTAAGAGGAAAGTGATGTTGGCCCCGAGTTTAGTGCCTTTGAGATGGATGTAGCCACAAGTGGTCAAGGAAATATCAAAAACCTCAATAATAACCAATGTGCAACATCCTTTCAATTTTGATACCACTGGTAGTGCCATCCTGCAAGAATGTCCTATATCCTATGCCCTAAGTAAAGAGAAACAATTCTGGAAAATGTGTAATACAGTGGACCCCCAGTTTTCGTCCTTACTCCGTTCCAGAAGGTTGGTCGAAATCTGAAAACTATGAAAACCGAAGTAATATTTCCCATAAGAAATAATGTAAATCCAATTAATCCGTTACAGACACCCAAAAATATTAACAAAAAATATTTTTTTTAAGAAAAACTAGTTTTACATACAGAAAATAATAACAAATAAATGTAAATGACTAATGAAATGGATAAATGGACATTTAAATCACTATTATACATATCTTTATTGAAGACTCTTGTTGGCATATGGAAGACGGCGAGGAGGGGAGAGAGAGGAGAGGTTATTGTTTGGAAGGGGAATCCCCCTCCATTAGGACTTCAGGTATCAAAGTTCTATCTGGGGTTACTTCCCTTCTTTATCTTTTACTGGCACTATGACCAGCTTGAGTCACTGGACCCCTGTCGGACAAAAAACTGTCCAGAGAGGTCTGTTTCTGGCATCTCTCTAAGATTTCCCTAAAATGGGACAAGGTATTGTCACTGAACATGTTGCAGATACGGCTTGTAACAGCTTTGTCAGGGTGATATTTCTCCACAAAATTTTGCAACTCATTCCACTTTGCACACATGTCCTTAATCACTGAAGAAGCCACCTTCTTCCCTCTCTCTTCCTCCTCCTCTGAAGCAGTTTCCTCAGCTGGGGTCTGTTGCTGTTCCAGATGAAGGTCTTGCAGCTCTTCAGTGCCACTTTTGCCAGTATTCCACTTTCGTATTTTTTTACAAGCTCTTTCTTGAATTCTATCGTGTTTCTCACCTTTACCAAGGGGCTGGCACTAGGAACTTCCTTTGCCCCCATGGTGGCTTATTTTGCAGTCACACTTATAAACAATGGGTTCATTGGTATCTTTTCTGCTTGCCGGTGTCTGGCATTTCGTTTCGGTGAACTGATGACAACAGTGTGACATCTCGTTTGTCTTGCTACCAAAATGCCATGATGTCATATGCAGCAAATGCCTGCACCTCACCTCTACGAGTGACTCTGTCAAACCTAGGCATATGATTTGCATTCTCTGTACCACGCACATCTGTCATGTTCACTCGCAAAAAATCACTGAGTAAGGGGCTTGTGTATGTTATCAGTATGTATGTATAATATACATGCCCCTTACCAAGATATTGTTCCATCATTGTTCTAATACATCACCAAAGATACCCAATAACATCCTGGTATCTTGCAATGTATTACTTCCAGTGTACACAATAATATCCATTACAAGACCACTGTAGCAATCACAAAGTAAAAACAACTTTATACCAAACCATTTCCTCTTGCTTGGTATATGCTGCTTGAACGACAGTCTAACTTTGAGCAAAATCAAAGACTCGTCAATAACAGGCTTTCTCCCCTATCATGTTTCTCACCTTCCTTACCAAAGGGCTGGCACTAGGAACTTTCTTTGGGCCCATGGTGGCTTATTTTGCAATCGCACTCAATAAACAAGCACAAAAACAATGGGTTGTCCACGAAATGTTTCGGACAACGCGTGAAGTAATGCTCACTCTACCAGTGACAGAGCCAGACTGAGACACATACACATGAGTGGCGGCGTCCCGGGCAGGCAGATGCGTCTGATACAGGCGATTTCCGGGTGGAGGTACGAACCCCAGATCAAAATTTCGCCCAAAAAAGTGGTCTAAATCTGAAACGTACGATATTCGGTACAGACGAAACCGGGGTTCCACTATACAGTGGACCCCCGAGTTTCCTAAGACTCATATTTAAGTAAAAATCGTGTTTCGTAAGCTTTTCGATTTCGTGTATAATGTAAACTGGCTCGTGTTTCGTAACGTGTTAGACCTGTCCGCCTGCTCCGCGCCTGCGCAGGATGCCAGCCAGTGAAGCGTTGTTTACCATTGAGAGAACATTACCCAGCGTGCTCTTTCAAACATTCACAATACATTTGGAGTCTTTTTTGGTGGTTTAGTGATTGTCACTGTGAAATAAGTAACCATGGGTCCAAGAAGCTTCCTAGTGGCACCCCTGTGTAAAGAAAGTGAGGAACACCATTGAACTGAAGAAAGAGATTATAGAAAAATATGAGAGTGGCGTATGTCTGAGTGATCTTGCCAGGATGTACAAGAAAACCCTATCTACTATCAGCTCTATCCTGGCAAAGAGAAATGAGATCAAGGAAGCTAATGTTGCAAAAGGGGTTGATATGTTAACGAAAAATAGATCGAAAACAGTGGATGAGGTTGAGAAGTTGTTGTTGGTGTGGATCAATGAAAAACAGATAGCGGGTGATAGTATTTCCATGGCGATAATTTGTGAAAAGGCAAGGAAGTTGGACGCAGATCTTGTCAAGACAATGCCTGCAACCAGTGGTGATGCAAGTGATTTTAAAGCCAGCAAAGGCTGGATTGACAGGTTTAAGAAACGTAGTGGCAAACACAGTGTTGTGAGGCATGGTGAGGCAGCCAGCTCAGACAAACGTGCAGCTGAAAAATTTGTGCAGGAATTCCAGGGGTTCATAGACACTAAAAAATTCAAACCCCAACAAGTGTTTAATTGTGATGAAACAGGCCTGTTTTGGAAGAAAATGCCAACAGGACCTTCATTACTCAGGAGGAAAAGGCACAGCCAGGACACAAGCCTATGAAAGACAGGCTAACTCTTATGATTGTGCCAATGCCAGTGGTGATTTTAAAGTGAAGCCTTTACTGGTGTATCACTCAGAAAATCCCAGACCCTTCAAGAAACACAGTGTTGACAAGAATAATTTGTGTGTGCATTGGAAGGCTAACACCAGGCATGGGTCATTACGGAGATTTTTCAAGGAATGGGTGACTGGAGTGTTTGGCCCTAGTGTGAAGAAATACCTCCTGGAAAAGAAATTGGGACTCAAGTGCCTCCTGGTACATACTGGACAATGCTCCTGCTCATCCTCACAACTTGGAAGAGTTGTTGCCTGATGAGTTCAGTTTCATCAGAGTGAAGTTCTTGCCTCCTAACACCACTCCTCTCATCCAGCCCATGGACCAGCAGGTCATTGCAAACTTCAAGAAACTGTACACCAAAGCAGTGTTTCAGAGGTGCTTTAATATGACCAATGACTCTGCATTGACCCTAAGAGAGTTCTGGGAAGATCACTTCAATATCGTGCATTGCCTAGGCCTTATAGGTAAGGCTTGGGAGGAGTGACTTCAGGACTTTGAACTCTGCTTGAGACCACTGTGGCCGGATTGTGTTGAAAGAGGATTTTGAAGGATTTGAGGCTGACGACCCTGTGCCTGTTGTGGAAGATATTGTGGCATTGGGGAACAGCCTGGGGTTGGAGGTGAGTGGTGAGGATGTAGAAGAGTTGGTGGAGGAGCACAGGGTAGAGCTAACAACTGAAGAGCTGCAAGAGCTTCATCTGGAACAGCAACAGACCACAGCTGAGGTTATTGCTTCACAGGAGGAAGAAGAGAGTGAAGGAGGTGCTTTCTTCAGAGATTAAGGAAATGTGTTCTATGTGGAGTAGGTTGCAGACATTTGTTGAAAGACACCACCCTGAGCAAGCTGAAATGAGCCTTCTGTGCAACCACTTCAGTGACAGAGCCATGTTGCACTTCAGAAAAGTATTAAAGAGTCGCCAGAAACAGAGGACTCTGGACAGTTATTTTTCTAAGAAGAGTTCCAGTGACTCTCTAACTGGTCCTAGTGGCATTAAAAGACCAAAGCAGGGAAGTAACCCCAGAGAGGGCTTTGACACCTGAAGTCCATTTGGAGGGGGATTCCCCTTCCAACCACTAACACCCTGCCCCTGTCATCATCCCTATCTTCCAGATGCCTGCAACTCTTCAATAAAGGTAAGTAAATGTATACATATATATATATATATTGTTTTAATTATTTAGTATGTGAATATTTTTTGTGAAACGGATTAACTGTATTTACATTATTTCTTATGGAAAATAAGGGTTCGAATTTCGTAAACTTCGTGTTAAGTAATAGCTCCTGGAACGGATTAATTACGATACTCGGGGTCCACTGTATATGTAAATGCAGATTCCAGACCTTTTCACTGCATCCTTTTTACCAACCCTTATTGAGGCTTGCTTAAGACTACAGTGGACTCCCGAATATCGCAAGCATCGGATTTCGTAAATTTCACTATTGTGTCCTCGACAAAGATTTTGAAGGGTTTGAGGCTGATCCTGACAACCCTATGCCAGTTGTAGAATCTATTGTGGCATTGGGAATTCCATGGGGTTGGATGTGAGTGGCGAGGATGTGGAAGAGTTGGTAGAGGACCACAATGAAGAGCTAACCACTGAAGAGCTGCAAGAGCTTCATCTGCAACAGCAACATGGCACAGCTGAGGAAATTGCTTCAGAGGAGGAGGAGGAAGAGAGAGGGAAGAAGGTATATTCTTCAGAGATTAAGGAGATTTATGCAATGTGGAGTAGGATGCAAACATTTATGGAGGAACAACAGCCTAACAAAGCGACATGTTCAATGACAATCTTGTGTCCCATTTTAGGGAAATTATAGACGCCAGAAACAGAACTGTCTGGAACAATTTTTTGAGCGACAGGGGTCCAGTGACTCTCAAGCTGGTCCTAGTGGCATTAAAAACAAAAAAGGGAAGTAACCCAGGAAAAGGACTTGGTACCTTAAGTCTTTATGGAAGGGGAAGTAACCCAGGAAAAGGACTTGGTACATTAAGTCTTTATGGAAGGGGATTCCCCTTCCAAACAGTAATTTCTACATCCTCTCCCCTCCTCCGGTCTTCAATACACTAACAAGAGTCTTCAATAAAGTTAAGTGTCATGTTATTATTGTTTTTATTCTTCATGTCTTATTGTTTTCTGTGTATATAAATCTATATTTCATGTAAAAAAAAATATTTTTTTAATACTTTTGGGAGTCTGGAACGGATTAATTTGATTTACATTATTTCTTATGGGGAAAATGGTTTCGCAAATCGTAAATTTCGCCTTTAGTCAGACTCTCTGGAATGGATTAATTACGATAATCAAGGGTCCACTGTATCTGTAAATAAATTACTGGATCACTACCTCTGGTAAGTGCCAGATCAATCAGGCTGTAATGACTATATGGGTCATTGGGCTGCCAACAGCAATAGCCTGGCTGAACAGGCAAGGAACAGAAAAGTCTGGCCCCAGGCCAAGCTTCAAGGGTAGGAAAACTCTCAAAGCCCCTAAATTCCATCAATATAACGATATTTATCTACAGGGTCTAAAGCCATCAACAAACAACAAAATTCCTTACATCAAGGGACTGTTCACGGGGTCAAATGTAATGTTTGCAGCTTTCACAGAAACCCACATAAAGGATCATATTGACAACAAAATATGGATCCCAGGTTATAGCCTTTCAGATGCGACAGACTAAACAGGCAACAAGGGTATGTTAGCTTGTCGTCAGAGTCGTTCATTTGCTCAGAACTACTAGACACCTGCAATGATATACGTAGTTGAAGTTTTGGCAGTAAAGATTGAAAACCAAAACCTTGCCATTGTGGCTGTATACAAGTCTCCGGATGCAACTTCCCAGCAATTCCAGAAACAGTTTTTGAAAATTGACAACTTTCTGGAAAATCTCCCAACTCCATGTCGACCTACTGAGCTATTTTTTTTTTTCATAAATACTGTAATAGGATTTTCTAGGTTAAGTCATCATAACCTGTCATTTTTACATATTTAGTTTCATTATATAAAATAAAAAGAAAAAAAGTTCTATATGCAGTAATGATAGTATTGGATTCACATGTGTGTGGGTGTGAAATAAAATGGTGACCCAGATGAATTTAAATCCTTAATGAGGAATTATAAGATATAGTGTAGGTTAAGTCATCATAAAATTAAGTTTTGTATAAATGCACTGTATGTCAGAGGCTTTCTCTTGTGCTTAACAATATTTTATTACATGTAAACTATATTTGTATACTGAAGAAAAAATGAAGTTGTATTATAATATGGAACTAAATATAATTATTGCATATTAATATTATTTTTTTCTAATAATTATCCCTGTTACTGTATGAATATCCTAAACAAAGAATTAAACTGTATAGGGTAGAATTACTAGATTATCTTCCATTCAGGGTATTATTATAATCATGGGGAGCGCTAAACCCGTAGGGACTATACAGCGCCTGTAGGGGAGAGGGGGATGGAAGGCTCAATTCAGGGAACTGAAGCACAGATCCAATTCCCTAGATCAAGAACCCCTCACCATTCCTTTCAGGTACCTCAAGAAAGATCACTATAGTGGTTTTCAGGTTTGCATTTATATATATATACATTTTTTTTATGTTGGCAAGCTAATACTATATATGTACAAATGGGAATACCTATTTAATATGCTAAAGTACCATTACCATCTATCACTTCATACATAAAGAATGCCTCGAAGCGCTCAATTAAGAAAACTTAGCGACAGAGTTGAGTAATGTGTGTCAGGTCTCCATCACTCTGAGGGGACTTTACACACTACTTCCCCTCAACTTGGCTCCCTCTCACAACTATTAATATAACCCCACCATTATACCTCATGGCTGGGCTTAAATCACGAGTGCTATCTCCTCTACTAAAGCACCCACTTGACATTTACTTTTCTTGACAAGTAGCAGGTGCACAATAATTAGCCAAAATGTAATATAACACTGAGGGCAGAAACAAAGTATCCTCACCAACCTCT